>VSMD01066433.1:0-223194 GCA_008750895.1 Mirza zaza | reverse complement strand
ATGTCACAGAAGGCAATGAACTTCGGGAGAGCGAGAAGAATGGAAGAGATTGTAATATTTTATCAGCACCTCGGACAGCAGCCAGGCAGCCAGGGATTGGGGAGCTGTCCTGGGTGCTAGTGCAAACAGCTGGGAGACGTGGACATTCATCAAACGTGTGTTATATGCCAGGCACCATCCCAATGCTGTATACATATAATCTCACTCAGTATGCACAACAGGCCTGCAGTGTAGGCATCAATTACCCTGTTTTACAGTATCAGAGACAGAGAGCATCTTGTTTAAGTGCACATGGCAAGAGAGCTGGAATTTGCATCTAGAATTATCTGGCTAGTGATCTAGTCCTTTTTCCATGTTCCCAAAGATCTCCCACCCCACATTCTCACCAGGGTGGAGAGTATATCCCAGATCTCTCCAGGAAAATCATCAAACACAGTGACATTGGGCTAAGTCCAGTGTCACTGTGGACTTAGGGGCTCATTCGTGGGCCTCCATTAGTGGTGGGAAGAGACCTGGAAGTGAGTGTCCTATTCCCTCCTGGCCACATGCCTGCCTTCCAGCCATGGCCCAGGCTCTGGTCTGGGGAGATGGTGGCAGCCCCAGCTGATAAAGGGGAGGAGGTATCGTGCAGCCAGAGAGAGCTCCACCCACAGGCTCTGGTCCTCTATCCCAGAGCCCTTTTGGAGCAGCACAGGTTAGGGTGTCAGCAGCCTCCGTCTCCCTCCCCCAGTGGGTGCCACTCAATTGATGTCTGGCAACACCTGCTCCCTGGGTCCCACTGCCTGCCATGGGCAAGATGGGTCTAAAGAGTGGGGCTGAGGCCTGATTTGGAAGCTCCTTGAATTATGAGCTAAGGAATTTAGATCCCCCCCACACACACACATACAGAAAATATAGAGCCACCTAAAAGCCACCATTCATTTTCAGAGCCTTTACTAAGAGCCAAGCATGGTGCTTGGCCATTTCTATACATCGTCTCATTTAGTCTTTATTAAAACCTTGTAATGAGCTTTATTAAAACCTTGTAACGACCTGAGGTCGTTACATCCATCCCATTCTTGCATGTGATGGCCCAGAGAAGGAAAGGGACTTGCCCAAGGCCACAGAGCTGGTAACAGGGCAGAACCAGGATGAAAACCTGGTCTGCACAACTGTAATCTTGTCCCCACCCTGCTGACCCTCAGAAGGCCTAGGACCCAGGACCCGGGAAAGCTGAGCTGGGGGCTGGGCAGCGGGGACCAGCAGGGAGTTCTTTCTGTGCCCTTAGGAGTGGGGTCGCCACAGTTGCAGCCATAAACCTGCCTCCCAGGGAAATTATTTGGGACTCATAAAAATTAATAGCATTTTCTAGGATAGTTAGATTTATTTGGGGCTGTCTACCTGGATATGGGGACTCTGGGCTCTCAGAGGGCTGGAGCTGAGCAGAGCATGAAGCAAAGCGATTCCTCAGAGGCCGGAGGACCAGAGATTCACTCCTATCCAAGGGAATCTGGCCTCAAAGTCTTTGAGTCTCTCCAGTTCTCTCCTGCCTCTCCCAGACCCTGGGACAGTCCTGCCGGGCTGTTTTCTCCAGTCATCCCAGGAGGACTTGTTTCATGGCCAGCTCTGGACAGATGATGTCCTTGTCTAAAAAGTCACCTCTGCAAGGCTCGGTTTCCTAGCTTGTAAAATGGGATCAGTAATATCCACCCAGCAGTGTCACTGCCTCACTCTCGAGGGCCAGAGACGGCCAGTGAGCTTGGCTGGGCAAGCCCTGGGCTGCCCGGTGGCCCCAGGACAGTGTTCCAGGTCCGAGGCAGCAGCAGGGGTTGTGCTCCATGGCCTGGGGGACACAGAAAGGGGGCCTGAATTGAGGGGCTGCTCTGGCAGCTGCTCCGGGCCTTTATGGTTCTGCGCTCACCCTGCCCCCCCCAGGAAGGCCTGGCCTCACCAGGCAGAAAGTGTCCCCCGACCAGGGGTTTTGATCACTCTCAACCCTTTGTGTTCCCCTTCCATCGTGACAAATCCATTGTAAGTCTCTCCCTCCTGAGACTTTGTACGCACTGATTTGCCTGGATAATTCCCATTCAGACTTCAGGCTAAGAGCTCAGCTGAGATACCTCTTCCTCCAGGAAGCCTTCCTTGGTGCACAGGCAGGGTAGGTAGTGTTGCTGCTCTGCGCTCTGTGTGTGCTGCTGCCGGCTGTATAGCGGCGGGGGGCGGTGAACCGAAGATGAAGCAGGAGGGGGGGATTACCTGCACAAGCCACACCTGTGGCTGCAGAGGGGGCCGGGAGCAGTAGGAGGTGTGGGCTGGGGCTGGGGAGTGCCCCTGGGGCTGCCACCTGCAGGTTTCCTGAGCTCAGCCTCTCCTGGGAGGGGCCCAGGTGTGGCGCTTTGTGATGCTGGCCCCGAGGGTGGCTCTGCTTACCTGCAGGATGGGAGCGGGAGGCAACGGCCTGTCCCTGGAGGACTTGGGCCACCACCTGGCAGGGCTCAACACAGCACGGCCCAAGCCCCAAGCTCTTACCTGCCAAGAGGGGGCAGGGCAGTCAGGGAGGGGAGGGAAGTCTGGGCCAAGACCCAGACCTGAGCCTAGTTAGGACTTAGCTCTGAGCACACTCATGTGGGTGAACCCAGCGTGTGCGGCTGCACGTGACCTGCATTACCGTGTGTCTGTGAGTCTGCTGGTATCAGACTGTGTGTTCACGTGCATGCATGTGTCTTTGTGTCTGTGCACAAGTATGTCATCTGGGGGGGTCCGTGTGCCTGAATGTGCCTATATGTGTGTGTCAATGTGTCAGTATGTGTGATCTGTGTGTAAGTTCATGTACATGTGATAAATATATGCAATTGTGTGCAACAAATAGTTTATGCACTCTGGCCTTGTACGTTCACCCACTGGGGTTCAAGTCCCAACTCGGTCACTTCCTAGCTCTGTGGCCGTGGGCAAGTCACTTCACTTCCCTGAGCTTTGTTTTCCTCATCTGTAAAATGGGGATGAAAATTACAATGCCCATCCTGATTGATTTTTGCAAAGGGATTAAATAAACACATGTACTATATTTAAAGTACTCAGCACAGTGCCTCGTTTATAGGAAATAGTAACTATTGGCATGTACTATTTGGTGTGTTTATGGGTTTGTAGGTGTCTATGTGTACCTAAGCATGTGTTGATAAGCCAGTCTGGGGTTAAGTGTGTGGTCTTGTGTGTCTGTGGACAAGCACGTGTGTGCCAGCCTAGGTATGTGTCTTTATTTCAGCTTTCCTTTTTTCTGTTTTTAACTTTCCATGCTTGCTGTGAACCCAGGGGCCAGGCAGCCACCGTGAGTGAGATTTAAGCTCCTGACTGTCTTTAAAACCTCCTTCCCTGACTCCTGGTCTTTGAAAAGAGATAATTTATTCTCTGGAAAAATCATATTTTGAGTTATCTGGAATGCAGACACACGCGTACACCCCCATGCCCAGGTAACATGCATATGGTGCACAGGCACATGTGTGTGAACACACATACAGGCATCCATGATTGTCCACGGCTTCCCTGTATATCTCCAGCCCTCAGCTCAGGAGCCAATGCAACGTGGGCAACAATTAGTATTATATTTCTTTACCGAGTGACTCTATTTTATCCTTGGAAGGAGGTGGAAACTTCTGGAAGAATCCCAAGCATGACAGCTAGAGAGGGGCAGCCCTGCGTCCTGCCTCTAACTCAGGAGCCAAAGACAAGGGGCCGTTGCTACTGCATGTACCTGAGCGCAAAGAGCAGGGACGTGGAGTCCAGCAGACACGTGTCCAAGCCCCTCCCCCACTGGGCTGCATTTTCTCTAAGCCACCTGCCTGGGCCTGACCCTAACAAGTGCTGCAGAGAGAGGAGACTCAGATCTGTCCTACCCTTGGGAGCTCCAGGTTCCAAACAGGCCACCCCAGAAATGATAACAAGCAACAGATAATTCACATAAAAAGCAATATACATACTCATTAAATTTCCAAAAGTATGGAAAAAAAAACAAAACAGGCCATCCTGATAGGGCGTGGCACAGCCCAGGGGATTTGGGGGGTACGACTGGGGAGGGGAGTCAATCCAGTGTGTGGGCTCAGGAAAGGTAGAATCTGGCCAGCTTGGGGACCTGGCCAGCTGAGTTGCTCAGATGTCAGACCAGGCAGAATGGACTGCAAAACTGAGAGTAAGTGCTTAGCAAATTGACAAAGGAATTTGATGTTTGTTACATCTGATAATTTTAGAAACATGGAGCTTGTATTTGTACACCCACGTCCATAGCAGCTTTATTCACAATAGCCAAAAGGTGGAAACAACCCAAATGTCCATTGACAGATGAATGGATAAACCAAATGTGTGCATATACAACGGAATATAATTCAGCCTTGAACAAGAACAAAACACAGCCACGCGCTACAACATGGATGAGCCTTGGAAACACTATGTTAAGTGAAAGAAGCCGGTCACAAAAGGGCCAGTGCTGTACGATTGCAGTTAAGTGAGTACCTAGAATAGTCAAATTCATAGAGATGGAAAGTAGTATCATGTTTACCAGGGGCTGGGGAAATGGGGAGCCAGTGTTTAATGGGGACAGAGTTTCCATTTGGGAAGATGGGAAAGTTCTGCAGGTGGATAGTGGTGTTGCTTATACAACACCGTGAACGTGCTTAATGCCACGGAACAATTAAAAAGAGTTCAAATGATAAATTTTATGTTTGTATGTCTTCTTGCCACAATAAAAAAAATAGGCTTATATTTGTATTTTTTACGTCAGACTTATTGGGATGAAATTTGTGTACAGTTTCACCTTTTGGAGTGTATTGTTCTATGCATTTTGACAACAACGTAAGGTCACAGACTGCCCCCCCACAAGATACAGAACATTCCACCTGCCCCCCACAGTCCCCTGTGCTCCTTTGCCATCAGTTCCCCCTTACCCCAAACCCAGCCCCTGGTGACTGCTGATCTGTCTTCTGTCTCTATGGTTTTGTTTTTTCCAAAACGTCAAATGCCTGAATCATACAGAGCACAGCCTGTGGGTCTGGCTCCTTCCACACGGCAAGATGTAGCCGAGATCCATCCATGCTGTGTGTATCTGTCGCTCTTTCCTTTCTGCAGTGGCATAGCGTTCCTGTGTTCAGGTGTACCTCAGTCTGTCTGTTCGGTCGCCACTGCAGGGCAGTTGAATTGTCTCCAGGGTTTGGCAATTACAAATAAAACCTGTGAAAATATTCACACATTGGCTTTTGTGGGGACATATGTCTGCATTCTTCTTGTCTAAATACCTAGGAGTGTGATTGCTGGGTCATGTGGGAAGTTTAAGTTTATAAGAAACTACTAAGCTGTTATCCAAGATGGTTATACCTTGCTTTGTTTTTTAATTTCATTTTTTCTAGTAGCCCACTTTTACTGTATTTTACAAAAATGCTGATCCACAATGGATTGGAAGGAAAATACTGACCTGGCCTTACCAGGTCAGCTACCATGGTTAGTCTGAGAAGCTCTAGTTTGGGAAGAGTCAGTAAGGGAAGCACTGGGTGGGGAAGCTTCTCGGCAAGAACGGCATGAGCAAAGGCCCAGGGGCACCGAGAGGACTGGAGCACGGAGTGGGGAGGACAGCTGGTGAGCTGTGGGGCTAGGAGTGGAGTCAGAGACCAGATGGTACAAGATTCTGGGGGCTGCATTGGGATTTCATCCGGAGGGGGGTCTAGAAAGCCATTGAAAGGTCTTAAGCAGGAGAAGGAAATGATTTGATTTACATTTCAGAAAGGTCCCCTGGCTGGGGGAGGCAGGGAGCTCCTGCAGACCTCCAGGCTGGAGAAGAGACCTGGATGGGGTGTTGGCAGCAGAGGGCTTAGGAGGTACAGTGGATAGGACTTGGGGGTGCCCTGGAGGTGGGTGGGGAGAAAGGCTTTGAATGGAGTGAGGGGGCTTCAGATGCTCTGGCCGGAGCTGGGTGCCCTTTCAGTGGAGTTGCAGAGATCGGGAGGGGGCGTGTGCGGGGCGTGCATCAGACCCAACTCTGCGGCTGCAGGGCCTGCCTCTCCCTCCCCCCCAGTCTGGCTCTGATTCAGCTGTCACTCAGGCCAGCTAGGCCTCTGAAAGGTCCCCAAAGAGCCGGTGATTTGTGTAGGCCTGGCCAGCCCATTGTCCCGCTGGGATGTGGTCTTTGCCAAGAGTAACAAACAGCTCAGCAAAGAGCTGGCTTAGGGGGGCAGTGTGGAAGGAGGGGGCTGAAGGGGAGGGGGAGGAGCTTATCTCAGGCCCAGACTTGGAGGAGGGTGTTGCTTGCAGCCTTCCTCTTAGCATATATGGGCCTCTGGGCCTTTGAGCTTGTGCACACACAGCTCTAAATTGTGTGTAGGCGACTGAGTGTGCTCGCAAGCGTGTGTGCATTGTGCATCTCTCCGGGTGCCTGCGTCCGAGTCGCCGTGCGCACTTACAGGCCCTAGATACGCTGTGTCTGCCCCTCTGGACCCACTCCCTTCCCTGCTCCTCGGCCCCAGGAGGCCGCCCCAGCAGCACATTACCCAGGCTCCTGGCCGCTGGGTTTGGCCAGTGAGGGGGATGAGAGGGCAGGGTGGCTCCTTCCCATCAGGCCGGCTGTCCTCTCCAACGCTCAGCTCTGCCCAGCTCCTGCGGTCGCTTCCCCTGGACCCTTCAGGCCTAGAGGGTCCTGGCCGCCGTCTCCCTGGATTGCCGCCCTCGGGAGCTCCGCTATTGCCTTTCAGTTTTCCTCTACTCTTCCCTCACCTTTGTGAGTGGTCCCTTGATAAAATTTTTCTCACCTCCTGGGAGTGTGCTGTTTCCTGCTGGGGTTGCGACGGAGACGGCACGCACGCTTGGGTACGTGTGCACACGCGCACGCTGCGCCTCTTGAATGGAACCGCACGCGTGCCTGTGTGTATTTGTGCACACGTACGCACGTGGTTTGTCCACGCGGGCATTCTTATGTGTGCACATGTGACCATTTGAGAATATGGACACATGGGCATGCGTGTCGATGTAGGTGTGTAGATATGTGCGTTTTTTAGTGTGTTTGGTGCATCTGTGTGTGCGTGTCTCGGGTGGGAATGGCCGCATGCGGCTAGGAGTGTGCGCTGCTGAGGCCAGCGTCAGGGCGGAGGCCCGAGAGTTGTAGACACAGGCGGCTCCTCCTCCAGGCTCCCCGGCAGCCAAGTATCACCGAGTGGCTCCTCCCAGGATCCCCCTCGGGACCTCTCAAGAGGCTTTGCTGCTCCAGAGGGACTTGTTCTCAGGAGTTCAGCTTGTTTTGTTCAAAAAACATCACTGGGAGGCCCCTGCTGCCTCCGACATCACCCTCTGGGATGCTCCCTCTCCCCTGAGCCAGGGGAACTGCTTTGGCTGCAGTCTCAGGACCCCAAATCACGTACAGTCTCAGATGGTGTTCAGAGAGCAAGACCCGCCTCTACTGAAAGGGTTGATATCTTTCTCCAAAACCGCCTCGTGCGAGAAAGACGTGGAACTCAAGAAATGGTTATCAAGAAAATGATCAACAGTGGCCAGGCGCAGTGGCTCACGCCTGTAATGCTAGCACTCCGGGAGGCTGAGGCATGAGGATGGCTTGAGATCAGAAGTTCGAGACCAGCCTCAACAAGAGTGAGACCCCGTCTCTACTAAAAATATTTTTTAAAAAATCAATCTGGCATGGGCACAAGCACCTGTAGTCCCAGCTGCTCTGGAGGCTGAGGCAGGAGGATCTCTTGAGCCCAGGAGTTTGAGGTTGCAATGAGCTATGATGACACCAGTGCACTCTAGCCCTGGGTAACAGAGCGAGACTCTGTAAGGAAGGGAAGGGAAGGGGGAAGGGGAAGGGGGGAAGGGGAAGGGGAAGACCAGCAGATCCAACTTTATAAAAATAAAAGGTTTCTATGCAGTGAAATGAACCAAAGTTAAAAGATAAACCAACTGACTGGAAACAAGGATCTATAATTTATATTGTAGACAAAGATTAATGTCTATGACATATAAAGAGTTCCTACAAACAAATAAGAAAATTACAGCAACTCAATAGTAAATGGCTAGATATATGGTCAAGTATTTCAAAAAGAAATATCACAAAAGGCCAGTAAGTAGCTGAAGAAAGCCTAAACTCACTAGTAACAGTGAAAATTAAAATGTGTGAGGAAATAATTTTTCGCCCAACATATTTACTGAATTAAACCATAGTATTCAATGATGAAGAGAGTGTGAGGAACTAAGCATGCTCACATGCCGATGGAGGGAATATAAGCTGATATCACTTGGAGAGGACAATTTAGTAATATCTATTGAAACAAAAATATGCATATTCTATACCCCAGCAATTCTACTCATAAAACATCTATTTTACAAAATTATTAGCACAGGCATGCAAAGATATGTCTGTAAGGTTATTCCCTAAAGCATCATCAGTAAGGCAAAAATATTTAGAAACAACTTTTTTTAGTGCTGATTTATTTATTTAAGTTTATTTATTTACTTCCATCGATTTATACTATGAATGACTTCCATGAATATTGGAGTTCCTGAGTGTCACTGGAATATTTGCCTACATGCTGATGGGAAGCTTCTGTAGCCTTTTCTTGGCAGGAATTCCAGTTTTTCTGAATTCTTCCCTTTCCTTTAAGTATCCCATTTTGCCTTCTTTGTAAAAGGCCGGGTCATTATAGTAAGCAGGTAGACATTCTTTCGATGTGGAATTTTATTTTATTTTCAGCATTTTACTACCATAAGGAGTCCGGGGCTCTTACAACATTTGGTAAAATCTTGGACTTGTTCAGAACACCTCTCTCTGGCCTTTTCTCTCATTATTTTAGGGATCAAAACCTCTTTTTCAACATGTCTAATATGCTGCTCTATGAGCTCGAGCACCATCTTGGTGGGTGGAGAACAAGGCAGCCAGTGTCAGCTCTGGGGCAGCAGAAAGCAATGTCATTCAGAGGAAGTATGGTCAAGTACATTTTGGTATATCTATAATCTGCAATACTATAGCACCATTGACAAAATGAAGCATATCTGTACTGCAGACAGAGAATCCATAATATGTTTTCTAATATAAAAAGCAGAACTGAAAACAACATGTATTAGATAATTGTGTTTCTGATAAAGCTCTGTGTGTAAATGGGCTTAATATTTTGAAAATTATTAACGTGCTTTTCTTTTGTTTTTATTTCTGAGTACACGATCTCTGCAATAATGAGTCAGGGAACATCCATCTGCCTTGAGAGAATTAGGAATGTTGTAGAAGAAATAAAAAGAGAAAGGCAAATTCACCTTCTGACATTCAAAAGTAGGATCTGGCTGCCAGACAGCAGTTGACTTCCATAGTTCTTATTCATCAAGTAAATCCTTAGTATGTGGCTAGAGCTGGGAAGAGGGTGTGATCGAGGAAAGGCTGCCCTGCAGGGGGAGGGGGAAGGAGAAAGGCAGTAAGGCGGTGACATTGTAGAACACAAGGCCCCAGTTTCCACCTTGGGGCCTGGCTCAGAGGAGGGGTGTTATCCCTGACAACAGAGAGGCTATGGACTCTGCTCCCCATTTTTGTCCCAGGTGCAAAATCTGGGCTGGGATAGACTCCAAGATGACCCCTACTGGTCACCTTCTTGGATAGGTGAATGCAATTTACATGGAACTTGCTATGGATTGAATTGTGTCCCCCAAACTCACATATTGGAGTCCTAACCCCCAACGTGACTATGTTTGGAGGTAGGGCTTTGGGGAGGTAATTAAGGTTAAATGAGGCCAGGCACAGTGGCTCATGCCTATAATCCTAGCACTCTGGGAGTCTGAGGTGGGAGGATCATTTGAGCTCAGGAGTTGGAGGTTGCTGTGAGCTAGGCTGATGCCACGGCACTTGCTCTAGCCTGGGTGATGGAGTGAGACTCCGTCTCCAAAAAAAAAAATGGTTAAATGAGGTGATAAGGGTGGAGTCCTAATCTCCTAATCTGGCAGGACTGGTGGATTTATAAGAAGAAGAGATCTCTCTCTGTGTGTCTCTTGCTTGCTCTCTCTCCCCACTGTGTGAGCACACAATGAGAAGGTGGCTGTCTGCAAGCCAGGAAGAGAGCCCTCACCAGGAACCAAACTGGCTGGTACCTTGATCTTGGACTTACAGTGTCTGGAATTGTGAGAAATAAATGTCTGGTGTCTATACCACCCAGTCTATGGCAGCTAGAGCAGACTAAGACAGCTGTCACATTTTGGCATAACGTGCAAGCTAGGCATGACTGCCCTTTGTCCTAGACTGTCTTCTCAAGGATCCTTGTGTGGCAAACAGCCTTGGAAGGCAGGCATAGCCTTTTCCTCTAGAGCTAAAGGCAGGTACACTCGCTGCCCGGTAGAGAAGATCTGAGCTCCCTAAGCTCAGGATTCCTCTCTGTTAACATACTCCATGGTGTATGCAGGTGGTTTCTGGCCCTCTTCATGTTGATCTGTGGGAATATGGGCTTGGGAACCAATGAAAAAATGCTTATCCTCCGGCTACCGCTATTGCCGTGAGTCACAAACTATGCCTTCTGCCTGCCCCAGGAGCCTCGTGTCTTCTGTCTGTGACACTGTGGCAGGCTAACTTGTTAGCTTACTAGTGGGATAAAATCCCACACCTTACACACTTCTTGGCGGTCACTCCTGCATTGAATCAGGGTTGATCATTGTCGTTTATGGAATATGGAGGAAGTGGTGTCATGTGAGACTAAGTCACAGGGACAGTGTAGCTTCTGCCTGGCTCTCTTGGGATATTCACTCTTGGATCTCAGCCGCCATGCTGTGAGGAAGCTCAAGCTGTGCTGTGGAGAAGTCCCCACAGAGGGCAGCTTGATAAAAATGGGAGGGAGCTGACTTGAAAGTGGATGCTACAGCCCCAGTCAAACCTTCAGATCATTGCAGTCCTGCCGACATCTTGCTGAAATCTCAGGAGTAAGTTAGCCAGAACTTCCCAGCCACCTCCCCACCCCTGCCAACAAACTCCTGATTCAGAAACCATGAGAGTTTTAAATGGGTATCTCTGTTTTAAGCCATTACATTTTTGGTTGATGTACTCTGCAGTGCAGCTTACTAAAACATGGGACATGGAGCGCAGCCCCTTCGTGGCAGGGAGAGACTATGGCCTGGATGGAGGATGGGAGAGGTTTTGGGCACAGTGTGGAAATTGCAGCAGCCTCAGACTTTAGCCTGAAAGCCTGCAGGGCACACAGCAGCCAGGGGAGAGGGACATGGTCCCATAGGCCAGAGAAGGCAGGTGGTGGCACTGAGCCTAAGACCCCTACTCTTCTTCTGCCACACAAGGTCACATAAGCCACACTCCCCCCAGACATCCAGGCACAACCATTCTGAAGGAATCGGGAAACAGCCGCCAGGGAGCCCGGGAACTACAAGAAGGGGCAGTTTGATGACTGCATGGGACAAACTTTGAACGTCACAGGAAGAAGAGTTTGACTTTTCCTGCTGACCAATGGTTGTGGGGTTCAAGAAGAAGATGAAATGAAAAAAACAGCATTATTCTGCATTTCCACATTGTATAGGAATTAACACTTGCGATCCTGTGAGATAAACACACACACGTAAATAGATGGATGTCTGAAAGGATCTATGATCAATTGAAAACAGTGATTCCTACTGGGAATTTTTTTGCTCTGTTGGTTTGTTGTTGATGGTTTTCTACTTTACCTTTTTGGCTAAAAGCATTGAGTGGGGAAAGAGACAGAATCTTAGAAGCCTGTGAACATTATCGCTGGGTGGGTAGGTCTGGGTGGGACTCTGGACTCCATCACTTACTAGCTGTGTGTTGGAGGCAGGTTAATAAACCCCTCTGAGCCTCAGTTTCCTCTTCCTCATCTATAAAGTAGGGGATGCCAAGAGTGTTTCCTTCCTAGGACTGTGGTAAATATTCAATGAGATAATGCACGTACAGCACCTGGCACAAAGTCAATGTCAACTTTTGTATATAAGCAATTCTGTCACAGCCGGGAGTGGTGGCTTATGCCTATCATCCTAGCACTCTGAGATTCCGAGGTGGGGGATCATTTGAGTCCAGGAGTTTGAGGTTGCTGTGAGCTAGGCTGATGCCACAGCACTCTAGCCTGTAATCCCAGCACTGTGGGAGGCTGAGGTGGGAGGATCACTTGAGGCTAGGAGTTCGATATCAGCCAGGGCAACAGAGTGAGACCCTGTCTCTATAAAAAATTTTTAAAAATTAGCCAGACATTGTGGCATAAGCCTGGAGTCCCAGCTACTCAAGAGGCTGAGGCAGAAGGATCACTTGAGCCCAGGAGTTTGAGGCTGCAGTGAGCTACAATAGCGCCACTGCACTCCAGCCTTGGTGACAAAGTGAGACCTTGTCTCTAAAAAATATAAAAATTTTTGAAAACCATTCTATCACCAACATGTATTGCTTTTGTTTAATTATTTTGAGATATTAAAAATTCAGAAAAAAATAGTATAATAATCACACAAAATCAAACCATCTAGATTAACAGCAAATAATGTTTTTTGGTCACATTTGTTTCAATTCTTTCCAAAAAGGACACATGTAATACATGCATATCCCTTTTAAAAATGAGCCCAAACATTACAAACCAAGCTGAGGTGCCCTGACCCCCAAATCCCTCTCTGCCTCCTTTCCCTGGGACACCCCTCTGCAGGGATGGTGTGTTCATATCTGGTCCAGCTTTCCTCCCAAGTGCTCCTCCGGGTGCTGGCTGCTGGGTGGCCGTATCTACTGGCCCTGACGGTGCAGAGGAGAGGGCCACCTGGAGACGAAGGCAGCAGGAGGTGATGTCACCTACACAGTTAGCCCCACCTGCCAGTGTCACCAACAGTCACAGTCACACAGTGTCACCTGCACCATCAGCCCCCTCACCTCATGTCAAACCAACATAAACATAAACAATGTCACCTGCCCATTAGCAAGTCTCACTATGAACAGCCAATACTCATAGTGTCACCTTCTCACACCCAGGCCCACCTCACGGTGTCACAGGCACACTCATGCATTGTACCCAGTGGCACCCATGCAGTCACTCAGAGTGTCACCCGCACGCAGCCACACAGCGTCCTGGTCTCAGACACTCACGATCCCAGAGTCACCTGCCCAGGACCAGCCACAAACCGTCACTTGCTGTCCCATGCTCCATCCGCTGCACCGTGCAGTATGACATCACACGCTGCATCACGGGGCGCATGTGGCACCCCCACCCCTCAGCCCTGCCCACAGACCTGCCTGCCACAGTGTCCCCAACAGTCATCTTGGGGCCTGGCCCTCTCCCGGCCCGTGGGACCACCGTTCAGGAGGCCCCGGCTCCACCTCAGCGAGGAAGCAGAGCAAACGCAGAGCAAGGGCTTTGTTCTTTGTGGGCAGGTCATTAGGGGGAGCTGGCGCCCCTCTGCCAGCCCCTCCCCTCCAACAAAGGAACAAAACAGCAGCTATTTTTAGATCCGTGTCAAACTCTCCCTCAGACCCTGGGGTGGGGAGTCCCCGGAGAGCAGAGCGTCTGGGAGGGCTCTAACGAGGCAGAGTGGGCCTGGCTCTCCAGGCAGCTGGCCGTCCCGTGGGGGAGGAGCAGCCCCAGCTCCAGACAAAGAGAAGGCAGAGACAATGCGAACAATGCCCGGCACCCCAGGACGCCTGCTTCCCGGGGAGCGTCCCCCTCCTTGGAAGGAGGTTCCGGGGCCCAGGGCGAGGGTGGCAGGACACCCCCTAGCTTGTGTAACCCACCAGGCACGGCGCGGGCTCCATTTCCCAGAGGGGGCAAGAGACGGCCGGGACGCGGGGGCTTTCTGCTGCACAGACCTCATGTGGCCACCCGGATCTGAGACTAAACCCCAGCTCTGCCCCTTACAGTCCTGCAGCCTCAGGCCTCAGTTTCCTTGCCTGTAAAGTAGAGACGAAAATTCTCACCTCCACAGTCTCTTGGAGGAGAGCAGGGGCTAAGAACCAGGCACGTAGTAGGCCCTCCGCCAGCCCGAGAGCCCTGCATTGCGGGAACTTCCAAGCAAGGGCTTGCGTTGTTCAACACTGGCTCTGAGGGCCCAACACACTGCATGGCACGTAGTAGGTGCTCAATAAATATTTGTTCGAGAGGGCACTGAAGGGCCCTTACCAGCCTTCAGTCCTACTGGCTTGCCCTGGCTTAGGTCACCACCTTCCCAAGCCCTGCTCTGGCTGAGGCCGGCGGGAGGCAGCAGGTGAAACCCCAACTCCCCAGGCTGCAGCCCTTGCTGCAATGACAGAGTATGGCCACCAGGGGGTGCCATCTCTTAAGGTTTCTGCCCAGCCTGGGTCCTTCCTGCCACTCAGGGGCCTGGAGGGCGGGACAGGACACGGCCCACCAGGTGGGGTACCTGCCACCCCGCTGTGGGGCTGTTCTCCTAAAGCTCTGTGGAGCAGCAGCATTACAACCCAGGCCACCAACTCACAATGCTTAGAAAGAATCACTTCGCCAGGCCCGACCTGTTGTTCCTCCCACTGTAATGTTAAGCCGCTGTCCAGTGTCCGGTCTCACCATAGCTACGCTCCCCAAGCGTCACCTGACCAGACTTCAAGGTTCCCTGTGCTGTCACCCTACTCCTCCCCAAGCCATCAGAGCCACAGGGGTCCTCCCACCCCGTTTTACAGATGGGTAAGCTGAGGTCCACAGAGCAGAGCCGCTTTCTCAAGGCTGCACAGTGAGGAGGAAGCCAGGCCAGGACCAAAGTTAGGTCTTCTTCCTCAGCATATGCCGCTCACTCCTGAATGGCTTTGCTGCTGTTCCAGGGGAATGGGAAGGGGGCAAGGAAGACTTTGAGGCCTCCTTATTCTGTTCCAGATCCTCAGCCTGCACTATTTCATCGAATCCTCCACTAACTCCTCCAATAAAATTTGTTATCTCCATTTACAGACGAGGAAAGCGAGGCCTGGTGAAGCTGCCCCGAGTCTTACAGCTAAGGAATGGCAGCACTGGGATTTGTCCCTGGGACTGTGTGACTCCCAAATCCACATTCTTTCTGTTCTGTTAGGTCGAACCTATAACATTGCTATTCCCATAAGTCAAAATGTTTCAAATATCTGGTATGCTTAAACTCAATATTACACCAAGGAAAAAGCCCCTTCTCCTGAGCCATTAAGTGGAATATTCTAGTAGCACTGGGTGAAGGTGGACAGATTTCTTCAGGTGCAAAACACCTGGGGAGACCATTGTTGCTGGAAAGATCCTCCACCCCCACCCCAAAGCCCAGGTCAGGATCCTGGAGTGGACAGATGGCTCTAGGCACTCAAGTTCAAGGACTTCTGACCACACAGGGGTCACACCCCTTGGGCAAGAGGAGCTGTAGGGGATGGGGTCCTGGAGTGGGGGTACGGTTTCTCTAGCTATGTCAGGGAGGCCCCCTGGAAGAGAGACAAACCCACATGGTATAAATTTAGAATGTCACAGAATGCCATAGAATATCATGGCTAGAATGCCACAGAGTGCTGTTGAATGTCAAGGAATGTCGTAAAATGCTCTGGAATGTCAAAGAATGTCACAGGGTGTTGTGAATTCATGTAAATGTCAAAAGATGTCAGAGAATGCTGTAGATTGTTGTAAATGTCACCGAATGTCAAGGACTACCTTCCGATGTCATCATAGAATGGTGTAGATGGCTGTAAATGTCATGGAATGACTTAGAACGTCATCCTAGACTGTGGCAGGCGGTAACAGAATGTCAGCATCACGGAATGTCATGGAAACTCCGAGCCTGCTGGGAAGGACTTTGGAGATCAGCCGGGTTCACCTGCTCATTTTGCAGATGGGAACACTGAGGCCTGGAGCGGGGAAGGGCTCTGTCCAGGGAAGCTCACACAGACAGGTCCTTGGCAGGCGCAGATTTAAAATCTGAGTCTCTGGACTCCCAGACCGAAGCAGCCTCCCTGGCTTGAGGCTCTTGGGGACCAATTAACCCTGCGATGGAAACAATGGTGCCCAGTGGGTATTAACACAGCGCCCAGTTCTGGCTGGCACTAGCCCCACGTCAGGATGGGAGTTAACTCCCCACGTGGGGCTTTCAGGTCTGGGAAGTGAAATGACGAGTTATTTGCACTGAAATCAGCAACAGGCCTGCCCTGCAGCAGAAAGAGGGTGGGCATGGTGGGGAGCCCTCAGGGGCCGCTCCCCAGGCCCCGGCGCCCCGGCTTTCCCGGGAGACACTCCATGCACAAACAAGGATTCAGAGGTGCCCAATCTTGTCGACAACCCTTGACAGAGGCCCAGGGGCCTGGAGGAAGAGTGTGGGCTGAGAGGAGAGGGAGTGAGAGGGGGACCCTGGAAGAGAACACCTGATGTCACTCTGGGTCTTTCCTGCCAGACATCAGCAGGTGGGAAGGACATCAGTCTGGCTGAACCGATTGCGGTGAGTGGGGTGGAGCTGGCGGCGGGGGTCGGAGGCACAGAGGCCATCTTGCCTGGCCATTGCCCCCTAAAAGAGCCCTCAGCATGATAAGATGTACTCTGCTTCTCTCCTTTTGTCCCCAAGCGCCATGTATTGCCCCCCAACCTCATGCAAAGACCCCCAAGGACCAGCCCTTCTCACTCCAGCCTCCTGGGGAGGCCCCCTGTCCTGTGACCCACCCTGCAAGTCCTCTGACCCACACAGATGAACAGGGCCCTGATGCTCCTGCCCTAAAGGGGGAAGTGAAACAGGGAGGACCCCAGGGACCTGCCCACATCCTCGCCGCCGAGAATCCCCTTCGCTTTCCAGGTGCAGAGCCCAGAGCGGCCCAGACCGTGCCCAGCCCCGAGGAGAAAGTTGGCAGCCGCATAGAGCCAGCTTGCCAGGGAAGGTCCCTCTGGCAGGCCTCGGGGCTGGTCCTGGCTGACCGGAGCCACCAGCCCAGCCCGGCCGGGAGCCCTCGCCCCTCGGGAGCTGGGCTGGCAGCGGCTCAGGGCATCGGGCACCTGCCCTCTCAGCAAAGCCGTCCCTTCTCTCCGAGAGTTCGCTCCCCGCAACTGTAAAAATAACGAGGTCCCAGCAGAGTCTGGTGGCAGAGCTGAGCTCAGCAGAGGCACAGGAAAGAATGCACGGGAGGGAGGGGTGGAGGGGCCCGGGCAGGCAGGCCGGTGTGGGGTCCTGGGGGAGGTCAGTGGCCACGCAGGAGCACGCAGGGGAGCCGTGAGCTGAGCCCGGTCTCTTATCTGCATTAGTGAAGGTTTTCTGGCAGGGCACACGCCGGGCCGTCTGTGTGTGAACACACCCACGGTGTCTGCTGGGCATTCTGTGTGTTGGAGTCTGTGTAGGTGACACCAGATTGCTGCAAGAGCCGAGGGTGAATATGGTAATGATATGCAAATTGCGTGTGAGATCTGTGTCAGGAGTAAGAGGGTAATAGGGGGACATGCCGGGTGGTCATGGCCCAGGTCCCCTGTGTGCGTGCTGGGCGCAGTGTTTATGCCTGTCAGTGACATGCACGTCCCTACCCCCACCTGCCCTCCACCCACGCTTTACCCTCCATCCCCCAGGGCTCCCGGATGGTGAGTTATGGTGAACTGGGAGGACGGTGCAGAGGTAGGAGCAGGGAGGGGAGGGGAGGGGAGGGGAGGGGAGGGGAGGGGAGCTTGCCAGGATGAAGAACTGGGCAGAGGGAAGAGGAGGAGAAAGATGGGAACCTGAGGTGGCGCTGGAGGTTTAGTTCAGTATGTGAAAGGTGGGGTACAGCTGTGGGGTGGGAGACCGGGGAGCAGAAAGGGGCTGGGGGGAGGGGCTATTGTGAGCTCAAACCTGGGTCCCTTTTAATGTTGTGGAAATTCAGGTAAAGGCTGGAATTCTTTCAAAATTGCTATCTGATAGCTGGAGTTTGTGGCTTTTTTGGTTTTGTTTGTTTGTTTGTTTGTTTGAAACAAGGTCTTGCTCTGTTGCCCAGGCTGGAGTACAGTGGCGTCATCATAGCTCACTGCAACCTCCAACTCCTGGGCTCAAGAGATCCTCCCACCTCAGCCTCCTGAGTACCCGGGACTACAGATGTGAGCCACTGTGCTGGCCAATTTTTGTTTTGCTTTTTGTAGAGATGGGGTCTCACTAGTTGCTCAGGCTGGTCTAGAACTCCTGGTTCAAATGATCCTCCCACCTTGGCCTCTGAAAGTGCTGGGATTACAGGCGCGAGCCACCTCGCCCAGCCAATTTTGTGTTTTTAGATGTGATTCTGTGCTGAGGTTGGACCGTTAGTCTCATCATCTGTGTCCGGCGAGAGGGTTTGCATCTGGGCAGGAAAGCAGTTTTGAGAGAAGGGGTCCTTGTGAGCTGGGCAGATGCCTCCCAAAGGTGTCTTCCACCGAGGGGCACTCAGGACCTCAGTGCCAGGGCTTCCTCCCTGGGCACGTGCTTCCCTGTCCACCGCCCCGCCCGCCAGGGCTAGAGGGTCGCTGGGAGTAGGGTCACTTGGGCCTTCCAACCTCAATATGGTCTCAGCCCCAAAGGGCTTATATTCTGATAGGGGGACAGAAACCACTGATTCATCATGAATCGGACAACTGATGGGAGTGCCCTGGGCCTCAGTGTCCTCATCTGGAAAATGGGGCTTATACCAGCCTCTGCCTTGTGGGGTTGCTGTGAGAATTGGAACAGTCGACATGCACGAAGGGCTTAGCACAGTGCCTGCACGCAGTGAGCACTCAGTTCAAGAGCAGGAACCTCGCCAGCTCCTGAAGCCCCCCTGTGCCCTGCCAGGGACCTCAGCCCCCCACCCCACCACCAAAAATACCCCGTCCTAATGTTTTTGTTAATTGCTTCTTTGCATTTCTTTGTAGTTTTGTCACCCAAGTGGACATATTTAGACACTGTAGTTTACTCTTGGCTATTTACAAATTTTTGATATGTCTTTTAAATTTGATATGTCTTTTAATCTACAGGTTCTCTCCCATCCTGTTCTTTTCCTTAGAATCGGTCTGTCGGGGAACGCTGTTGTGCGATTGACCTGTAGAGTTTCCCTCAGTCTGGACTTTGCCCAGTGTGGTTCCACATGTCCTGTCTCCCCAGTTCCTGCAAATCGGCTTCATTTCTAGTGGTCCAACCATGATTTACAATCAATGCCTTTTGAGCCTCCAGCTGACTTTTTCAAATTGCTAGAATAATCAGCATGAAGATGAACATCCTGGTGCATACACCTTTGTGTGCTGTGGGTGCCTCATTGCCCCTTCCCTTCCCCCACGCCCCTGGGCCCGGAGCGCTGTGATCTCCTCTTCAGGTCCCTGGCCGGCCCTGGAGAGCTGTCCGTGTTCTCAGTGGGCTGCAGCCCAGGCCACCGCCGCCAAATGGCTCCATCTCCTCACACTCTGCGTCCCACGTCCCTGTCTGCGTTAGACACACTTCGTACCGCCTGGAAAGCCCTTCCCGTGCGGCCCAGCTTTTAGCCCTTCCTTCCCCACAGCCCATATTTCTGAGGTCCTGGACTGCCAAAGTGTGAACCTACCCAGAATGCAACCTGTTTGTTGTTCTCAGCCTGCGGTTGAGGTATTTACATATTGAAAGAGACACAACGCGGCCCGTGCTATTTTCGGCACACACCGACTCAGCCTGAGCCGCTGCTGATTTCAGCTGCAGCTGGGCTGGACACTTAGGGTTTTTCCAAGGCGGCTGGAAAGTCCAGGGGAGTTGACAGTCCTGTGGTCACCTCAACAGGGGTGTGGGGAGGGAGCCAGTGGACAAATGTCTCTCTCTGTCTGCTGTCCTTTAGAGACACAGTTCTCAGGTGCGTGCTATGCAGTTCCTTAGGGAGTCCCCAGCAAGGCTGACATCCTTTACCTAGTCCGATCACACCCCCTTCCCTGGCACTTCCTCCTCTCCTTGCTCATTTCTGCTTCTCCCTGGCTCCAGTTTCCTGGTATTGCCTCGAGACTAAACTTTTAGTCCCCAAGACCTTGTCTCAGGCTCTGTTTTGGGACAATCCCAAACTAATACGTGTCAGGTGGTAATTTGTGAAGTCTCAGCCTGTTGGTGGGGTAACCAGAGTCTTCCAGAAGCAAGTGGCTGATGCAGTGGCATCAAAAGGGCCCACCACTCGCTGGACCTGTAGAATCGTGACAATCTGCTGTTCTTGGGAAACAGGCTGCAAACCCAGTGCCTGTCTCCTGCCCCCATGAACAGGGGATTTGACCTCAGCTGAGAACATGGCAGTACATTTGCTTTAGCTGCTCCTAGATGATGGCACATGAAACTGCCGGGTGGAGACCAAGGAGAGTCACCTGTGAGTCCACCTGGAATAAGTGTCCAGAGGAGTGTCGCCTTACAACATGAAGCTCGGTGAAGCTGGTCTTTTAAAATGGTTTTTATGTTTAGTTTTTTGTTTCACTTTTGAACTAGGTGTTAAATTTTAAGTTTCTTTGACAGAAAAGAGTTATCTTTAAACCTAAAAGAGCTCACTTGGTCAATAAAACACTCTACAAAGTCAATGGAAAAATGGACCCAAACCCTGACAAAACAAATCACAGTAAAATAAAGATAAATGACCAATAAAAAAAATGAAAGGATCTTTATCCTTTCTGGTAGGTAAAAAGATGAAAAGTAAAATGACAAAATACTGCCTTTTGCCTATCAAACTGGCAATGATTTTTTTTTTTTTTTTTTTTAAGAGAGAAGGTCTTGCTCTGTCGCCCAGGCTGGAATGCAGTAGTGCGATCATAGTTCACTGCAACCTCCAACTCCTGGGCTCAAGGGATCCTCCTGCCTCAGCCTCCCCAGTAGCTGGGACTACATATGTGTGCCACAGCTAATGGGCGCCCAGCTAATTTTTTAATTGTTTGTAGAGACAGAGTCTCACTTTGTTGCCCAGGCTTGTCTCGAACTCCTAGGCTCAAGCGATACTCTCTCCTTGGCCTCCCAAAATGCTGGGATTACAGGCATGAGCTGCTGCACCTGGCCAAACTGGCAATGATTTTTTTTTTTTTTTTTGAGACAGAGTCTCACTTTATTGCCCAGGCTAGAGTGAGTGCCGTGGCGTCAGCCTAGCTCACAGCAACCTCAAACTCCTGGGCTCAAGCAATCCTGCTGCCTCAGCCTCCCAAGTAGCTGGGACTACAGGCATGTGCCACCATGCCCGGCGAATTTTTTTTTCCTATATATATTAGTTGGCCAATTAATTTTTTTCTATTTATAGTAGAGATGGGGGTCTTGCTCTTGCTCAGGCTGGTCTCGAACTCCTGAGCTCAAAGGATCCGCCCACCTCAGCCTCCCAGAGAGCTAGGATTACAGGTGTGAGCCACTGCGCCCGGCTAATGATTTTTAAATGTTGGTGTGTAGCATAGTGCGACAGGCTGCTATTTATTCCCTCAAACGACGCATTCTCTCTTTTTTCCTCAGTGACAGAGTTTTAGGTGGCAACGAATGCTCAAATAGAGACTATATTTCCCATGCTCCTTTGCAGTAGGTATGTCCATGTGACTAAACTCTCACCGGTAGAATATGTCAGAAGTGATGTGTTTAATTTTAGTTTCATTTGTGCTAGTTAGGGGTCCCACCAGGAAAGAGATGGCTCCTTTAAATTGGACAAATTGAGAACAAGCAAATAAAGGGACAATTGACAAAGCTGTGGGTAGTGTTTAATAAAAAATTTGCTGGCCTTGGTTCCTGGCCAGTAACCTTCAAATCCTTGGAATTTCCTGGGTAATGGAGGTATCTTTGTTATCCATGATGGCCCCCTTGGCTCACACAGGATGGTTTAGGTGACAAATGGCCCCTAGGTAGTTTATGCTAATGAGGTGATGCAGGATGGAGGTTGATCATGCCAGAAAGGCCAACCATGTGATTAGAGAGTTGGGGCTCTGAGTCATGTGTTATTAGCCCTACCTCTGGGGACCGATGGGGGCTAAAGACCGAGTTCAACCACATGGCCAATGATTTAGTCGATCATTCCTAAGTAAGGTAACCCCAGTAAGAAGTCTGGAGACTGCAGTGTACGTGAGCTTCCCTGGTTGGCAACACTGTGCCTCTTGCCATACGTTGATGTGCTGGGAGGGTGACGGGTCCCCGAGGATGACAGAAGCTTGCTGTTTCAGACCCTTCCCGACCTTGCCCCATGCATCTCTTCCTTTTGCTGCTTCTGATTCGTATCTTCTTGCTAATCCTATGTACAGTGCTAGCCTGAATTCTGAGTTATTCCAGAAGCATTGAATTGGAGGCAGTAGTGGGAATCCCCCCATTTGTAGCCAGCTGGCCAGAGTGAGGCTGCTCTGCGAAACCCAAACTTGCAGCTGGCGTCTGAAGCGAAAGCAGCCTCGTGGAGGGTCGTGCTCTTAACTTGGGAAGCTCCGCCAAACTCTGGGTAGTTGGTGTCGGCAGTCAGTGCAGGCCGTGTTTAGGCCAAATAACAAGACACCTGAAAAAAATGATGTGATTGAGGCCTGCATGATCCCAATTGGCCGTAAATAGTTTTCAGATTTCCTGTACTATTGCTTAGGCTTCCATTGTCCCTTTCCCTGTGTATCTGACCAATTTGGAGTCCTACTGATATGGTACCCCCAGGCTAGCAATGGTGGGGAGAAGCTATTATCCACCGCAGGCCTTAGAGGCAGAAGAAGGGAGCAAATACAAGCCCAGAGAGAAGACGTGGAATGGACCACCCAATGGAAGCTGTGGCCTTGAGTGAAAGAACACAGGCAAACCCCAGCAAGGGCAGAATCAGACAACTTGATACCCTGATCTCCTCCCTCCATCCTCTGCTGTCTTACTGGTGCCTCCCACTGGCTGAACCATTCTGGAAGCCAGAGGGCAAGGAAATCTCTAGAGGTCGTCTCCCAAGACGCAGAGCAGACCAGAGAGTGGGCGTGGAGGGGCTAATATCCAGCTCACTCGCCCAAAACAAAATCGCTTGCTCTCTGCTGCTTTTCCCTGTCCTTTCTGGCAGCATGAAATCAAATGAGGACCTGGGGGCCTTTGATTATGGAGTTGGAGATGATTCATGGGGGATGGCAGAAGAAGATGTAAGGAGCTGCTTCTTGCCCTTAGATTGCTATGTGAAAAGGAAAGAAATGTCCAGCTTGTCTGAGTAGCTGTATTTTCTGATCTCTTTGCTGCAGCAGTTTAGCCTGCACCCAACCCGATATCACTGGCACAGGAGTGACAACCCCAGCTCACACCACCTTGTTGGAGAGAGAAATGGGAACAACGTCTCTCTCCAAGGCATCGGCCCAGATGCATCAGGAGCTCAAAATGTTTAGATCCTTTAGCTCCATGATTCTATTTCTTGGAGTTTAAGAAAATCATCAGAACTATGGACACAAGTATAGTAACGTGTATACCATTGCTGTGATTTTCATAGAAAATAAGTAGAAGCAACATAAAAGATACACAATAAGAGAATGATTAATGGATTAGAGTCCACCCATACACAATGCTATGTGGTGCAACTAGTACAAATGAGTTTTATACAGAATTTTTAACATGACAAAATGCTAATAATATAATGTTAAAGTAAAAAATCAGAATGTATAAGTATTATCTCAATTATGTGAACATTCAAGGAAAAAAGATGGAAAGAAGTATGCCAAAATGGTAACAGTGATTGTCTCTGGATTGTGGGCAATGCCTTTCCCCTTATTTCTACTTTTGTTTGCTTCTCAGTGTTCCTACAATGACTATGCATTATTTTTAAAATAAGACAAAATGTTCTGTTCAAAAGTATCCATGAAGAAATAACCAGCAGACATCTGTCCATTGGAACGTCATCAATGTCCATGCATCTTAGTTTGGGCTGTTATAACAGAATACTGTAGACCGGGTGGCTTATAAACAACAGAAATTTATTTCTCACGGCTCTGGAGACTGGGAATCCCAAGATCAGGGCACCAGAAGATTCGGTGTCTAGTGGGGGCTCACGTCCTGGCATCATCTCGCTGTTTCCTCGCCTGGTGGAAGGGGTAAGGGGCTCTCCAGAGTCTTTCCCATAAGGGCACTAATCCCATTCATGAGGGCTCCACCCTCAGGACCTAATGACCTACCAAAGGCCCCATATCCTAATACTACCACACTGGGCATAGGATCTCAACATATGGATTTTGTGGGAGACACAAATCTTCAGTCTAGAGTAACCATCTGACTCTTTCTCACTTGCCTTTGCTAGTGCCTGAATTTGGTTCTGAGTTCCTATCTCCGAGACCTTCCCTGTCATCACTCTGTCCCAGGTGTGCTTTAGGTGGCTAACCTTGGATTTTCTTCTGGACTTCATGCATAACTTGCAGGATTCTCTGATGTTCACCCACAGCCTCTCTGATATGGATTCCCAGTTACCTGGGCTCTGATCTTGTTAAAGCCTACCCCATAACAACGCTTACCACATCTCTTTTAAAATGATT
The DNA here is from genome assembly GCA_008750895.1 of Mirza zaza. Classification (NCBI taxonomy): domain Eukaryota; kingdom Metazoa; phylum Chordata; class Mammalia; order Primates; family Cheirogaleidae; genus Mirza; species Mirza zaza. The sequence continues at coordinate 198,925 of VSMD01066433.1, read as the reverse complement.
TGTTTCCAAATTGTTCTTTTTCATCCCTTAGAAAAGTCTGGTTTCTGTTTATTTACAAGGCGCATGTCTAGCTCCTACAGGAAGTTTGTTCGGTCCATGTGAACGTTCGCCGCGGGGCAGGAAGTGGCAGGATCCGGGACCTGTAGGGAAATGCAGACCAATTTTCAGCACCAAGGAGAGTTCTGAGGGAGCTGTGCTCTAGGATGATCTCCTGCTGACAGAGGGCTTTTATCCTGGGAAGTTCATAAATACCCCTGCAGGTCACATCCACAGGGAAGAATTGTATATTATGTCCCTAGGGTGTCCAGTGGTTTCATCTTTTATGCTAAGTATAATTGACTGGTAGTGGCTTCCCAAAGAGCTCTACTCGGGAGAGCTATGAAAACTTGTAACTATGAGAACACGACTGATTAATGACTAATTAATTAATTAATTTCCATAGGTGGAAAATAAGTGAGCCACGGGATGTTTGCTATGCATTTGCCAATTCCAGCCTAGCCGTTGGGGTACTTGATTCTCAGCTGGATAAAGCAAGCCTATCCCTTCAAAATTTTTAATTCTTTATTTTTAAGGTGTCATCTGGCATATATTATATCTTGCGGGAACCTTGAACTTGTGCTTCATTTATTGGTAGTCTTCCCTGTTATTTTCCATTAGATGTCTGAGTGCCTGCCTGGCTTTTGCTGTTGAATACTCTGGCTCCCTGGACACTAATCCACAAAGTTGAGACCTTGGACTTAGGCTCTGGCTTTGATATCCTCCCAGGTGTCTGCCTTCATCTATGACCGTATACCTTTTAAGAGTGGTCCTACTTCAATCTAGACGGACCTGCCCTTCAGTCACCAGCACTGTGACATCTCTTCACGTGCCTTTGTTTCCATCTGTCTGAGGATCAGGCCCCAGGAATGTCAACTCCATCCCAGACCAGGACTGAGCACCGCACGCGGGCACCTTTGGACCCTTTGATTTAATCTTCTCCTTTCCTCCTGCTTTGCTTTTCCGTCTGTCTTTCCAGTCCTAGCCATGCTGAACGCCAGCTCCCTCCTGCCTCCTCTTCTCCATCATCCCTTGATAGTTGAGGATACGTTCAGGACATGCTTCAGCCCCTCACCACCAGCGAATCCATCTCGCACCTGGACTCCGGGCAGAATGCTCAGACCTCGGACACAAAGGCGGACCTCTGTGACGGGCACCGTGAGACTCTCGGCATCGTTTCTGGTTCCCTCTGGGTACCTATGCTCAGGACTCTCCCCACAGCCCCTCCGCCCCGTTCACTGACAGCCCCCAGGGATGCTCTCCCTGTAGAAGGAGGGAGTGGATCGCCCAGGCTGACATGGGGCTCTGGATCTCCTGCCCATCTCGACACCCTTTACCCGTCACATGTGATCAGCGACTCTGGCGTTATCTTGGCTTCACCATTATAATAGGCACGATGGGCTGTTGGTCAGAGACTCGGGCCCAGAGGGAATCTGGGTACAATATGTGATCAGCAGGACCTTATGGGGCGTCTGAGCTCAGGGCTGTGCTGTCATTGCCAGGTTGAACTCCTGCCATGTTCTGCTCTTTCTCTTCTCTCTCTCTCAGAACTCTGGGCTTTATATCTTCCCTTTCTTCTTTTCCTGCTCATCCCTCTGTTTCCTTTCTGCTGTTCTTCTTTCTTAAAAATAACTTTAGTGAATCTTGTCTTTATTTTAAAGTGATCTGTTTATTTAGAAAATATAACAGAATATAAAAAAACTAACCACTATTACCAAGTGGCAATATTCTTCCAGTCTCTTTTCTTTGTTTTTTTTTTTTCTTTTTTGACAGAATGATTTCCAATTTGTATGTTATACTAAAAAATGAATGAAATCATCTTGGTTGTCAAATACTTATGCAATAGAGATCCACAGAGTAATTATTTGAGTGTTCCTTTCTCCTCTAGCTTCAACTTCTCCTCAGATGTAACCACTATAATCTTTTGGGTGTATATACTCTAGACATTTAAATTTTAATGCTTATATATTATTTGGAAATTGTGTTTAGTCACCAGTAAAAGAGACTGAAAATTAATAGTGGTATAAACAAAGAAATTTATTGTTTTCTCATTTAAAAGCAGTCATCAGGGACCCAGGCTCTTCTGAACTTTCTGTTCCTCCATCCTTAGTGTTAGTTTCTATCACCTCATGGTCCAGGATGGCTGCTGGAGTTCCAGCCATCATGTCCTTATTTGAGAAAGGAAGAAGGGAAGATAGAATGGCAAAAAGAAAGAGTGTCTTGGGCTGTCTACTTCCCTTATAGTGATCCTTCCCAGAAGGCTGTCCTAATAACTTCTGCTTACACATTACTGGATAGAACTTAGTCATATGGCCACCTCTAGCTATAGGGAAGCTGGGATCTGCGACCTTTTAGCTAGTTACATTCTACTTCTATTACTAAGGAAGAAAGGAAAAAGGACACTGTCCATTTCTGTCACAATGTGTATTTTTTGTTTTTATATAAATGTGATCCTATCATGTCTGTAGACTTGCAACTTGATTTTTTCACATTCGATATACCTTGAAGATTTTTCTAATACCAGAATACATAGTACTCCCCCAATCTTTTAACTGATATGTGGCATTTCATGATAATGTTATATTATGACTTATTTATTCCTCCATTGATGAAAATTTACATGCAGACACTTTGTACAATGATTCTACATACAGAATAGATTCCTGAAAAAGAAATTGCTCCAAGTATGCACTTAAATTTTGGATAGATAATGCCAAATTGCCATCCAAAAATGCTTTATAAATTTGCAGATCTACCCACCATATATGAAAGGAGCTTTTTTAAAAAAAAATTCTTTCCCTCACTGTATAACCTTATTTTATAGTTTTAGCATATGGAGGTAAAATGACATTGAGCATTATTTTAATTCCTAATTTCTATAATTATTGAAAGTTCAGGAATATTTTATGTTTGTCATTTGCATTTCTTCTTTTTTTAAATTTACTGTTCATATTTTTTTCACCTTTTTTTTTACTGGGTCATTTCTAACAGATAGTAGCTCCTTATGCATACTGACTATTAATCTTTTACCTATTATATATGTTACAAATATTTCTCCTATGGGGTTTATTTTGATTTATAGTATGCTTCATTATACATAAATTTTATGTATGTTTTGCCATATCTTTTTCTTTTAGGTTTATATTTTTTCAATGGAGATTTTCCTGCCATGAGATTATGAAAATATTCTTCTACTTTTTCTTCTAAAAACTTTATAATTATTTTTTAAATTCCATGTGTTTTATGGCCCATTCATATCTTCCCTCATCAATACCATATGTTTTACTAATAATAACTATAATTTTGGTAGCTTATCATAAAAGTCTCCATTGTTGTTCTCTTTTTAAAGCTTTTTTGATATTCTTATACATTTCTTCCTCCAATAAACTTTAGAATCAGCTTAAAAATTCCATTAGAATTTTAACTGGGATTGCATTGAATTGATAAATTAATTTAGGGAAAATTTATTACAGTATAAAATCTTCCCCTTCAGAAATGCAGAGAGTCTTTTCTTGAAGCCTTCCTTTATTTATATCAATAAAGTTGTGTACTTTTCTTTTATAAGCCATACACATTTCTTGTTAAGTTTATTCCTCAGCACTTTGCACCTTTTTATCCTATTGTGAGTAGGGTTTTCCCTGCAAAATTTTATAATTGGTTTACTAATGGCTAGGAGAGCTATTGTTTTGTATGTTGATCTTATATCCAGCCTCTTTACTGATTTCTCTCATTAGTTTCCTCTTGGATTTTCTATTCTTCTTGCCTTCAAAGTGTGACAGTTGGTCTTCACTTTTCAATATCAATATCCAACCATCAATCTGTCTTATATTTTATGCTTTTCGAAGTAAGTTTCACGCATCAGTCCTCTGCACCCTTAAGCATTTCTCCTGATACGTCCTTAACTAGTTAGTATTCAATACTTCTTTTTCAAAAGAAAAAAGAAACATTTACAATGAAATGTACAAATCTTAAGTGCAGCGTTCCATGAATTTCAATCAATGTACCTGTCTATGAAACCCAAACCCCTATCAAGATGCAGAACATCACTAGTATCTAAGAAAGTTCTCTTATGCCCCTTCCCAGTCGACCCCATTTCCACCCTCTTTTAGTGGCAGAGTTCTGACTCTTTTACACCATAGGTTAGTTTTCTTTTATTGTTCTAAAAATTCATATAAATGGAACCACACAGAATATACTCTTTTGTATAATGGCTTCTTTCACTCAAAACAATGTTTTTAAAAAATTCATTTGTGCTATCATAATAGTTTGTTCTTTTTTTTATTACTTCATTGTCTGAATAAATAATAATTTATTCTGTAATTGATGAATACCTGGAAGTTTCCAGTTTTTTGCTACTAAGAATAAATTTTCTATGAACATTCTTCCCTACATATGTTTGTGGATTTGTGTGTTTATTTCTCAATAAACAGCCAGGAGTAAAATTTCTGGTACATAAGGCAAGTGTATGTATGTTAAGTTTTATGAGAAACTGCCAGAACTTTTTCCAAAGTGATTTTCTAAGGCTATTTTTTTAGAGCTGTTTAGAGTCACAGCCACATTGAGAGAAAGGTGCAGAGATTTCCCGTATGCCCCCTGTCCCCCCCACATGCACAGCCTCCCCCGTTGTCAACACCCCCACCAGTGTGGCACACTTGGTACAACTGATGAGCCTATACCGACACATCATCATCACTCCAAGTCCACAGTTTACCTTAGGGTTTATTCTTGGTGTTGTACATTCTATGCGTTTCGACAAACGTGTAGTGACATGTGTCTACCCACCATTATAGTACCGTACGGAATATTTTCACTGCCCTAAAAATCCTCTGGGCTCCACCTATTCATTCCTCCTCACTCCCTAACCCTAAAAACCACTGATCGTTTTACTGTCTCCATAGTTTCAAAGTAATTTGACATTTTTATCATACTACTCTAATGATACATGAGAGTTTCAGTTGCTCTGCATGTTTTCCTCATAGTTTTAACTTTCATGTTTAGGTTTTTGATCTATCTCAAAATAGGTTTTGTGTATGATGTGAAATAGGGGTCAAAGTTCATTTTTCCATATGGATATTCAGTTGTCCCAGTTCCATTTGTTGAAAAGACTTACTTTCCCTCATTGGATTTCTTTGGTGCACTTGTTTAAAATTAAATATATGAGCCTTCTTTTTTGTTCCTTTGATAAATTGTTGGTCTTTATAAGTCCTTATAACAGTATCACACACTCTCGATTACTTGAAGTCAAGTAGGAAAAACCTCCAACTTTGATCATTATTTTCTGAACTGCTTTGCATATTATAAGCTATTTGCGTTTCCAAATATCAGCTACCTATATTTAATATCGGCTAATTTATTCCTACCATATAACCATGATGGGTTTATGATTGAGAAAAAGTTGAATCTATAGATCAGTTGGGGGAGAATTGATATTTTAATGCTTTTGTGTCTTTCAATTCCTGAGGATCTTATATATCTCCATTTATTTAGATCAATTTCTCTCAGAAATGTTTTATAGTTTTCAGTATAGAGATCTTGTATGATTTTTGTTAAATTTATTCCTATGTATTATATGTTTTAATTCTCTTCTAATCAGCTTGTTTATTAAATTTCATTTTCTAATTGTTTGTTTTTTTCTTTTTCTTCTTTTTTTTTTTTTTATTTGAGACAGAGTCTCTGTTGCCCAGACTAGAAAGCCGTGGCATCAGCCTAGGTCACAGCAACCTCAAACTCCTGGGCTCAAGTGATGCCCCTGCCTCAGACTCCTGAGTAGCTGGGATTACAGGCTCACACCACCATGCCCAGCTAATTTTTCTATTTTTTTAAGAGACAGAGTCTCGCTCTTGCTCTAACTGATCTCAAACTCCTGGCCTCAAGCAATCCTCCTACCTTAGCCTCCCAAAGTGCTAGGATTACAGGTGTGAGAACCACAACTCACAGCCACCTCAGCTTATTTTTAACTCAAAAATTCATCCTTTCAAAAAGTTTAAAATATTATATTATTTCCTATGGATTTTCTTGTTTGACTCATGAACAATTTCAAGGTATATTATTTAATTGCTGAATATCTTATTTGTATTGATTTCCAATTTAATTTCTGTAGTGGCTAAAAATACATTCTATAATTTTCATTTGGAATGGTAAAATATAAAACAAATTCTGTGTGATCTTAATTCTTTAAAATGTATTGAGGCTTGCTTTATGGCCTAGCATATGATATGTACTGGTGAATGTACTATGAGCACTTAAAAATACCATGTCTTCTCTGCAATTGTTAGATGTAGTGCATATAGACTACATCTTTATTGGTTTATTTTTAGTCTAATTTTTCTATCAATTACTGAAAGAGAGGTATAAAAATCTTCAACTATGATTGCAGAATTGTCTTTTTCCCTTAATTCTACATCAACTTTTGGTTGATGTATATTGAAACTCTATTCTTAGAAACATATACACTTATGATATTTTAGCATGTTGTTTTTTTTTTTGAGACAGAGTCTCACTTTATTGCCCAGGCTAGAGTGAGTGCCATGGCGTCAGCCTAGCTCACAGCAACCTCAAACTCCTGGGCTCAAGCAATCCTACTGCCTCAGCCTCCCAAGTAGCTGGGACTACAGGCATGCGCCACCATGCCCGGCTAATTTTTTCTATATATATTAGTTGGCCAATTAATTTCTTTCTATTTTATAGTAGAGATGGGGTCTTGCTCTTGCTCAGGCTGGTCTCGAACTCCTGAGCTCAAATGATCCGCCCACCTCGGCCTCCCAGAGAGCTAGGATTACAGACTTGAGCCACCGCGCCCGGCCTGGGCAATGTGACTTTAAATTGGAGTATTTAGTGCATTAATATTAATATAATTATTGATATGATTAGATTTAGGTCTGGGATTTTATGGCTTGATTTATTTTTATCCCCTCTGTTTCTCCTTTTCTGCCATTTTTAGGTTGATCAAATTTGTTTTAGAATTCTATTTTAATTAATCTATTGTATTTGGGGCTATACTTTTTAGTGTTTTTTAAGGATTATAATAATGATTAGAGTATACTTTCTTAATTTAATTTCCTTGCAACCATATATGACTGTATACCCCCTCCTCTTTCAGTCTTTTTACTAAAGTTATCATATGTATCATATTTATATATGCTATAAGTTCCACAATAAAATATTATAATTTTTGCTTAAGATGGTCAATATGTATTTTGGATAAATCAAGAGGGGAAAATAGTCTTTTACATTTGCTTCCATATTTATCATTTATGGTGCTCTTAAGTTCTTCCTAAAGATCCATGTTTTATCTGGTGTAATTTCACTTCAGCTTGTGGAATTTCCTTTAACATTTCAGGTAATGAAAAATCTATTTGTGATAAATTTTCTCTCCTTTTAAAGAAATATGAACATATCTTTAGTACACCTTCATTCTCAAAGGATATTTTCACTAGGTATAATATTCTAGGTTGATAGAATATTTTTTTCTTTAAGCATTTTTCTCCACTATCTTCTGCCTTCATGGTTTCTAATAAGAATTCAGTGGCAACAATGAAAATAATTGTTTCCTTGTATATAATATGTTAGGTTTTTTTTACTCTTTTAAAAATTTTCTCTTTATCTTTGGTTTCCAGCAGTTTGACTACAATGTGCTTAGAAGTAGTTTTTAATATTCATTTTGCTTGGTGTTTACTGAGATTATTGAACCTGTATATTTATTTATGCCTTTCAAAAAATGTTGGAACATTTTAAACCATCATTTCTTTGAATATGTTTTCTGCCCCCATCCTCTCCATCTTCTTCTGGTATTCCAAGTACATGATTTAATATTTCTGGTATGATCTCTCAGATACTTGACACTCTGTTCTTCAGACTGGATAATTCCTACTGATTTGCTTCAAATTTACTGACTCTTCTCTCATCTCCGATAAGTTAAACCTACAGTACATTTTTTATTTCAGATATTATATTTTTTCAGTTGTACAATTTCTTATTTTTTATTTTTTAAAAATTTTAAATTTTAAACTATTTTAAATTATTTTATTCTTTTTTATTATTTTATGGGCTTTTACTTGGTTATATGTCTTTACAACTTCTATTTGGTTCTTTTTCATGATTTCTACTTTTCTGCTAACATTTCCTATATTTTATCCATTATAAGTGTATTTTCCTTTATGTTTTTGAGCATAGTTATAATAGTTGTTTTAAAATCCCTGTTTGCTAATTTCAATGCCTAGGTCATCTTAGGGTCACTCTCTATTGATTATCTTTTCTCCTGACTATGGATCATGTTTTCCTATTTCTGACATGCTAAGTAGTTTTAGATTGTATCCTGGACATCGTGAATGATAAGATATAGAAACTTTGGATCTATCTGTTTGTGAGCTGTTGAGTGGTTAAAAAAACACATTTTTTAAAGTTTTTTTTTTTAAAGAAACTTTGGATCCTAGTAAGTTCTTCCTAAAAGTGCTGTTTGTTGTTGTTTATTTGTTGTTTTTAGTTTGGGGGGGCAGCAAAATTCCAGTGAAAACCAGAAAACCTGCTAGACAAATTCTAAGATGGTTGTAACACTCATCCTAGTTCTTTTTTTAAAGCAAGCAATTGCCTTCATTGAACCCAAACCGCACACTCTATCTTCTGTTGTGGGTGGCAGCTGAAACTTCAGTTGAATTCCTGAGTCTTGGCTGGGTTGCTTGGAACCTACCCAGTGCATGCCTGGTTCAGGGTCCATCCAGAGATTTGGGCAGAAGTTTACACACAAAATGTGGGGCTCCCCCTGTCTAGCTTTCTTCTTTCTGAGAGTTCCTCCCTCAATTTCCAGCTACTATGGAGACTCTGTCTTTTGATTCTTAAGTGAGTAAGACTGGATTTTCTATCCACGTTTTAGTAACTCCACACCATGCAGACTAGGCTTTTCTTTCATGCAAAGAGCTGCTGAAATGCACAAATCACCAGTGCCTTTCCCTTCTTTCAAATATCAATTCCCCTCCAGTCTCTGCCTGGTTTTTGATTGCTTTCCATTGCGTTCAGAGAGTTGTTTATTATAGTTTGTCAAGAACCCACAGTTTTCATCTAGACAGGATTGGTTTGATAGGAAATCAAACCACTCAGCTGTTGGCAAAAGGCAAACCAATTTTACCTGCTTTTTCATTCTCTTGGTTTTCAATCAAAGCTTATCTTTTGTGAACCTGGTTTTTATTGACTGAGTGCTGGGCATTGTGTATGATAAAAATTACAGAGATAATTCTAGGCTCTGCATGATGTTATCTTTCTCCAGAGAGGATGTTCTTTTGCTTTTGGCAGGCGGATAAGCCAGAGGCAGCTCATCTTATTCCAATCAAATTGGGCTGCCTCCTTGTGGGGGCTGATCTATTTCCAGGATTCATTTAAAGAAAGCTGGGAATGTTTACCTGGTTTCCCATCCTTCACAAGTCTTAAACTCCAAATTTGGTCCCCCAGCCCTAAGAGTTCTGAAATTCCTGTTCAGTTTCTTGGCCTCTAAGCTGTTACTTCAATTTTTAAATTAGCAAGTCCCTTGAGTGGAAAAATGCTGCCAAATTCTGGGCTCACCTATCTTATATTTCCTCCCACTCCAGATCTTGGCCCCAAATTTATACTATCTTGGTAGCTCTCCAATGCCTCCAAACATATTTTTTAATCCAGATTTTCTGGTTGTTTTTTTCTCAGTGGGAGGGTTGATCCAAAACAAGATTCAGACTTTGCTGGATGTAGAATGCTACCGCTAATTTCTAAGTATTACTATTTTCTAAACAGTTTCAGTTAAAAAAATTTTTTTTTCTGAACCAAAAGTTAATTTGATGTTTTTTTCTAAATCTCCCTGAGCTCAGAAAAGGGGTCTATGCAATTTCTTTCTTTTTTTTAATCTAACACCTAGAAGACTGTCTCATGCTTATATAATTTATGATATGTGTTAAGGTTAATATTGAGGGATAATAACATGGTCAAAATTTTGTGTTTCATGAACATTTGAAAAGAATATCTATTTTCTGTTTGATGGGTAGAAAATTTTATCTGTAATAGATAAACTTGTTTATTGTACCATTCAACTCCATGTCTGTATTTATTTTAAATTTATTTTATTTTTGATGTCATTTTCTGAGAGAGGTGTATATTAAAATATACCATCATGTTTGTGGATTTATTTATTTCTCTTTGCAATTCAATCAGTATTTGCTTTATATATTTTAAGCCATGCTTAAATTGCATAAAAATCTAGTTGTTTTATCTTTCTGGTGGTTTGTTGTATTTTTCATTTAATACATGTTTTACCTTAAATTAATTGTTCTACATTGGTACAAATACTACTTTCTAACTGTTATCATTTATGTGGTAGATAGTCTCCAAATACGGTTGCCAACAATTCCTCCCATTCCTGTAAGTGCACCTGTCTGCAGAGGTGGAGTCTAATGCCCTTGACCTTAAATCCAGGCTGGTCTTGTGACTTCCTTGGGCCGGTAGAATGTGGCAGAAGTCATACTCTGCCAATGCCTTGCCTAGCCCTTAAGCAGTTCCAGCAGCTTCCACCTTCGTGCTCTAGCAAGCTGCTATGATGAAGAACAGATATTCACACCAGAGTACTGAAAGATGGAACACCATGCAGAAAGAGAGAGTCCTTATATATTGGAGCACTGAGGTGCCAGATATGAGTAAGACCTTCTTGGACCTTCCAGCCCAGCCACCTACTGAGTGCAACCAAGTGAGTATCACCAGATGATACCACATGGGGCAGAAGGACTACCCAGCTCAGCCTTGAAAGAATTCCTGACCCAAAGAACAGTGAGAAATAATAAGTCATTACTTTTTTGTGCTACCAAGTGGGAGTTATTTGGTACTCAGCAATAAAAGCTGAAACAATTCGTTTGGTATATCTTCTCCCATCTGTTCAAATCTTGAGGCCATATTTTTACTAAGTTGGTGTTTTCTCATTATTAAGTTTGGGGGAGCCCCTTCTATATCCTGGATAGAAATCCTTTATTAGATATGCAGTTTGAAAATAGTTTCCCTCTCTCTGTGGTTTGGCTTTTCATTCTTTCACTAGTGTCTTTAAAAGAACAAGAGTTCTTAATTTTGGTGAAATCCAATTTATCATTTTTTTCTCCATGGATCATGCTTTTGGTGTTATACCTGAGAAAACTTTGCTTAACGCAAGGTAACAAAGATTTTTGTATATGTTTTCTTCTAGAAGTTTTGTAGGATTAGATTTTACACTTAGATCTGTGATCCATTTTGAGTACATTTTTATATACGGTGAAAGATATTGAGATTCATTTTATTTTTGCACATGGATATGCAATTGGTTCAGCACTATTTGTTAGAAAGACTATCCTTTCTCTGTTTAATTGCCTTTGCACATTTGTTGCAAATCAATTGACCATATATGGGTGGCTTCATTTCAGAACTCTATTCTGTTCCATTGATCTTTCATTTCTCTAATATCAACCTTTTTGACTACTGGAGCTTTATAATAAGTCTTGAAACCATGTGGTAAGAGTCCTTCTGCTTTATTCTTTTTTTCAAAATTATTTTGGATATTGAAGTTCTCTTGCCTTTTCACTGAAAATTTTCAGTCAGCTGATCCTACAGATTTCCATTAGAATTGTGCTGATCAGTTTGAGAATTAACATTTTTTTCGATCATTGGGCCTAAAATGTCATTTTGTTTGTTTATTTGTTTTTGTTTTCTGTTTTTTGAGACATGGTCTCACTCTGTTGCCTGGGCTAGAGTGCAGCGGCATCATCACAGCTCACTGCAACCTCAAACTCCTGAGCTGAAGTGATCCTCCTGCCTCAGCCTCCCAAAGTGCTGGGATTACAGGCATGAGCTACCGCGCCCAGCCTAGACATCTTAACTATATTGAATTTTCCAAAATATGAAAATGATATACTTTTCCATTTATGTAAGTTTTCTTTGATTTCTTTCTTTCCTCAGTGTTTTGTAGTTTTCAGAATGCAGACCTTGCACATATTTTGTTAGATTTATATTAAAGCACTTTAAGTGTGTTGGTGCTACTGTAACTGGTATTATTTTATTTCAATTTATAATTGTTCATTGCTAATCTATAGAAACATAATTGATTTTATGTATTCACATTGATCCTGAAAACTTCATAACCTCACTCACTTAAACTCTAGTATCTTTTGTTAGATTCTCCAGAACTGTTCTACATGGACAATCATGTCGTCTCTGAACAGAGAGAATTTTACTTCTTACTCTCCAATCTGTATGTCTATTATTTCATTTTATTGCCTCATTGCACTATCTAGAAGCTCCAGAATGATGCTGAATAGAAGTGGCAATAGTTGACATCTTTGCCTTGTTCTGCATCTTAGTCGGAAAGTATTCAGTCTGTCACCATTAAATACAATGTTACCTGGCCAATGCCCTTAATCAGGTTGACGAAATTCTCGTCTTAGTCTGCTGAGAGATTTTATCATAAATAGATGCTAAATTTTATTTCAAAAAATTTCTACATATTAGATGAGCACATCATTTTTTCTTCCTTTGTCTTTTAGTTTAGTGACTTACATTGATTGGTTTATGAGTGTTAAGCTAACCTAGTGTTTGTGAGAGAAACCCTACTAGGGCACAATTCCGTTTATATTAATGTATGGTTGGATTGATTTTCTAGTATTTCATCGAAGTTTTGCACCTATGTTCATGAGGGATATTGGTTTGAAGTTTTCTTTACTTGTAATGTTTTTTTCTGGTTTAATACCATAGTAAGCTGTCTTCATAAAATGAATTGGGAGGTATTCTCTATTTGTATATGTGATGGAAAAGTTTGTATAGAATTAGTGTTATTTCTTCTTTAACTATTGTATATAATTCCCCAATGAAGTCGTCTGGGCCTGAAGTTATCTTTGTTGGAAGTTTTGAAACTGTGAATTCAATTTCCTTAATAGACATAGGACTAATCAAGTTATCTATTTTTTTCTTCAATGGGCTTTGATAGTTGGTATCTTTCAAGGAATTTGTCCATTTCATCTAAGTGGTAGAATTTATGGACATAGAATTGTTTGTCAAATTCTCTTATCCTTTTAATGTCTGTAGCACCTGAAGTTATATCCTATCTTTCATTTCTGATATTTGTAACTTATATTTTTCTCCCCACTTTTTTTTTCTTGGCCAGTTTGGCTAGAGCTTTATGAATGGTAGTAATCTTTTCAAATACCAGCTTATAGTTTCATTTGATCACTTTTCTATTCTGAATTTTTTTTTTTTTTTTTGAGACAGAGTCTGGCTCTGTTACCTGGGCTAGAGTGCCGTGGTGTCAGCCTAGCTCACAGCAACCTCGAACTCCTGGGCTCAAGTGATCCTCCTGCTTCAGCCTCCCAAGTAGCTGGGACTACAGGCATGCGCCACCATGCCTGGCTAATTTTTTCTATATTTTTAGTTGTCCAGCTAATTTCTTTCTATTTTTTTTTAATAGAGACGGGGTCCTGCTCTTGCTCAGACTGGTCTCAAACTCCTGAGCTCAAAGGAACCACCCGCCTCAGCCTCTCAGAGTACTATCTATTCTGAATTTCATTGGTCTCTGCTCATATCTTTATCACTTCTTTCCTTCTACTTGATTTATTTTTAATTTGATCCTCATTTTCTAGCTTATTGAGTTGGGAGCTTAAATAATTGGTTTGAAACTTTCTACTTTTCTGATATAAGCATTTGACACTATCAGTTTCTTCTAAGTACTACGTTAGCTGCATCCAACAAATTTTGATATATTGTGTTTTCATTTTCATTTTGTACTATTATATTTTCATTTTTATTCAATTCCGAGTATTTTCTAGTTTCCCTTGTGACTTCCTCTTTGACTCGAGGATCATTTATAAAAGTATGGTTTCATGTGCAACCATTTAGGGGATTTTCCAGTTATCTTTCTGTTACTGATCTTTTCTTTTCCTTTTTGTATTTTATTTTTTCCCCAGCCTGATATTGATCTTTAGTTCAATTTCATTATGATCTGATTACATACTTTGTATAAATTTAATTATTTTAAATTTGTTAAGGTTTCTTTTTTGGCCCAGAATTTGGTCTATCTTGATGAATGTTTCATGTGCACTTGAGAAAAATAGATACTCTTCTGTTGCTGGGTAGAGTATTCTTTAAAATTCAATTCATTGAAGTTTGTTGATATTTTGTATATAATCTTTCTGGGTTTTTTGGGTTTTTTTGGTCTGTTTATTTATTACTGAGAGGAAATGTTGAAATCTACAAGTATAATTGTGGACTTGTCTATTTCTCTTTTCAATTCTATCAGATTTTGCTTCATGTATTTTTGTGTTTATTTTTTCTTTAAGAGACTTTCTTTAAGAGCTTTCTTTAAGAGCTCTATCTCTCGGGCTGGAGTGCAGTGGTGCAATCATAGCTTGCTGTAGCTTCAAACTCCTGGACTTAAGAGAGCCTCTCGCCTCAGCCTCCCAAGTAGCTAGGACTACAGATGTGAGCTACCATGCCTGGCCAACTTTTCTTATTTTTGAAGAGATGGGAGTCTTGCTGTGTTGCCCAGCCCAGTCTTTAACTCCTGGCCTCAATCAATCCTCCTGCCCTAGCCTCCCAAAGTGCTGGGATTACAAGCATGAGCTACCACACCTGGCCTGCTTCATGTATTTTTGAACATTTGTTGTTACATGTTACTATGTCTTCATGGTGAATTGTCTCGTTTATCATTATGTAATGTCCTTCTTGATCCATGGTAATATTCCTTGTTCTTATGTCTATTTTGTCTAATATTAATCCAGCCACTCTATTTTTCTTTTAATTTGTATTTGGAATACATATCTTTTCTCACCCTTTCACTTCTACCCTGTCTATGCTTTTATGTTAATATTTAAAGTGGGTTTCTTATAGACAGAATATAGTTGGGTCTTGCTATTTTTTAAGCAATTTGACAATCTTTTTCTTTATTTGGTGTATTTATACTATTTGCCTTAATGCAATCATTGAAATGGTAAAGTTAAAATATAGCATTTTCCTCCTACCTATTTTTTTATTTGCTCCATCTCTTCTTGCTTGCTTTTTTTCTCCCTTCTTTTGTATTGAATATTTTTTATGATGCCATTTTGTCTTCACTAGTGGCTTATTATTTATGCCTCTTTCAAAATTTATTTTGGTGGTTGCCCTAGGGCTTACAATATATATTTAATTAATATCAGTCTACTTTCAGGTAATATTACACTGCTTCGTGTGTAGTGTAAGGATCATAAAATAGTATACTTCTGATTCTTCTCTCTCATCCTTCATGCTATTTTGTATATATTTTACTTTTACATATGCTGTAAACCCACAATACATCAAATTTTATATTTACTTTAATTTAGACTATTTCCATCACTCTTCATTTCTTAGTATAGATCCAAGCTGTTATCTAGTATCTTACTTCTTTCACCTAAAAACTTCTTTCAACGTGTCTTTAGTGTGGGTCTGCTGGTAATAATTTTCTCAGTTTTTGTTTGTTTAAAAAGTTTTAATTTGTCCTAAATTTTTGAAAGATATTCTTGCTAGGTAGATAATTCTAGGTTGGCAGGTATTTTATCTTTCAATACTTTGATGATGTTACTATACGGGCTTCTGACTTGTATAGTTTCTGCTCAGAAGTCTGCTATAATTCCCATCTTTATACTTTTGTATGTAATGTGCCTCTTTTCTTTGGCTGCCTATAAGATTCAAGATTTTCTCTTCCTCTTAAATTTCAGCAGTTTGAATATGATGGAATTCTCTCTATGTCTCTTTAATTTATGCTCCTTGGTGTTCTCTGAACTTCTTGTATCTATGGTTCGTTATTTGATGTCTGTCTTTAATATTAGGAAATTCTTAACCATTGTCCCTTCAAATCTTTTTTCTACTCCATTTTCTTCCTTCTCTCTTTCTGGAACTACAATTACACAATTGTAATGGAGGAAAGAGAGGAAGGCACTCTCTTTTCAGTGTATCCCATATGTCTTTGTCTCTTTTCTGTATTTTCCATTCTTTTGCCTTTCTCTATGTTTCTGACCTATTTGAATATTTTCTTCTTACCTATTTTCCACTTTACTAATTATCCTTTCAGGTACATCTAAACCCATTTAATGAGTTTTTAATTTTACTTTTCATATTTTTGTTTTAGAATGTTCACTTGATTATGTCTATAAATTTCAAATCTGTTGAAATTATCTTTTCATTCATTTTGTCCATCTTTTCTGCAATGTTATTTAATGCATTAATCATAGTTATTTTAAAGTCCTTGTTTGATAATTCCAATATCTGGTTTATCCGTGGGATTGCTCCTGTTGTTTATTTTTTTCCATTGATTATTGGTCACATTTCCCTGTCATTATATATGTTTAACAATTTGAAAAATTATGACACACATTGTGTATAAAAGAATCACAGAGGCTCCAGATGAAGGTTTCCCCATTCCTCTGTTAGGCAGGTAGGAAGGGGGAGCCGATTGCTTCAGTACAATCAGGAATTGAGCTGGGTCAGGGCTAAGCTGCACTTTTAGTAAGTCTCAGCCTATCTCTGATTCATTCCTGTTCTTTGGGTATGGCTCTCCTGGGTTTTTAATTGAGAGGTTAGAGATCTCTACCTTCTCAGCTCTAAGTGACTGTAAGAGATTCAGTCCTTCCCTTTGGATATTTGAACTTAATTCTTTAGCCTCTTTATAGGGGACTGCCACCAGTGTTTGTGCAGTCCCCTCTGTCTCTGCTGGGACTAAGCAAAACAAAACCACAGGAGATTTCATTTCATCTTCTAGAAGCTTTTGGCTCTGCCTCCCATACAGCCCCAGAACACAAAAAATGTTCTGTAAGGAATATTGGCCATGCACCGAGAACTCCTTTAGGTTTCACTCATCACGTTGGCACTGCAAGACCACCAAAAGTTTTGCCAGCTTCTCTTTCCTTTAGTAGAGCCTCTCAGTCGCTATGCCATTTGACTGTCATTTGGCACTACAGTCTGGGAGAATCCCTCAGCTTATTTATTTATTTATTCATTCATTCATTTATAGAGAGAGTCTCATTCTGTTGCCTGAGCTAGAGTGCTGTGGCTTTAGCCTAGCTCACAGCAACCTCAAACTCCTAGGCTCAAGCGATCCTCCTGCCTCAGCCTCCCGAGTAGCAGGGACTATAGGCATGTGCCACCATGCGCGGCTAATTTTACTTTTTAGTAGAGATGGGGTCTTGCTCTTGCTTAGGCTGGTCTTGAACTCCTGACCTCAAGTGATCCTGCCACTTCAGCCTCCCAAAGCGCTAAGATTATAGACGTGAGCCACCACACCCGGCCCCTCGGCTTATTTTTAACTCAATAATTCATTATTTCAAAAAGTTTTAAAATATTTCAACAATACATACAAGTGTAAAGAATAAACAATATAACAAACACACTAGTACACATCACTCAAGTTTGGCAGATCTTAACATTTTCCCATATATGCTTCTTCCTATCTTTATTTTCAAGAAACGAAACATTGCAGATACAGCCGAAGCTCTGCATTTCCCTTCCCATTCCATTCCCTGCCTCCCTCTCCAGGGGTAGCAACTATATTGAACTTGATCTTTATGATTTTCAAATTTCCTTTTTATTAAGATATTATTTGTATACACTAGAATTTACTTAAGTGTACCATGCAACGATTTTGGTGATTGTATGAAATTGTGTGACTACCGTCACAATCAAGATATAAAACACCTTCATCACCCACAAGTTTCCTTGTGCCCTTTGCAGTGAGTCCCTTGTCCCCACCCTGGCCCTAGACAATTGCTTTCTGTCACCATGGTTTTGCATTTTCTAGCATTTCCTATACATGGAATGATGCCGTGCATAGTCTTTTATGTTTGATTTCTTTCACTTAGAGTAATATTTGTGAGATGCAGCCATGTTTTTGCACGTATTATGGTTTCATACTTTTTATTGCTGAGTAGAATTACCAAGTATGGATATACAAGGATTCATTTATCCATTCAAAAGTTGATGAACTAAAATTTAGGTTGTTTCTAGTTTGGAGCTATTCTGAATAATACAATTATGAACATTTGTGTACCAGTCTTTGTGTGGACATATGCTTTAGTTTCTCTTGGGTAACCACTTGGAAGTATAATTGCTGTGTCATAGGGTAAGTGTAGTTTAACTTTATAAGATGATGACATACTGTTTTCCAAAGTGGCTGTGCCATTTTGCATTCCTACTAGCAATCTACGAGCATTCCAGTTGCTCCATACCCTTGGAAACACTTGGTATTGCTAGCTTTAACTTTAGAATGTAGTTACTTCATTATTTTAATTCTATTTCTCTAATGATTAGTGAAGCTGAGCATCTTTCATGTGATTATTGCCATTCATATGTCTTCATTTGTGAAATTTCTGTTCAAATCTTTTGCCCATCTTTATTGGGTTGTTTTATTATCACATTGTAAGAATTCTTTATATATTTTGAATACACATGCTCCATTCGTGTTTTTTAATGTAAATTTTATTTAAGTATAATCATCTGTATTATACTAAAAGCATCAAAAAAGGCATAGAGTATTGTTTTCATATCTTTAACTTGATATAATTGATATTATATGACTCTATCATTCTGCAATTGGCTTTTTTTCACTATGCATTATATTTTTAAAATTTATCCCTGTGGATATATATTGCTCTAGAGAATTCATTTTACCTGTTGTATAGGATTTACCTGTTGTATAGGATTCTATAATGGAATCAAAACATAATTTATTTATCCATTCTCTGTTGGATTATAGGTTGTTTCCAAATTTTTGCTATTACAAACAGTTCTGCAGTGAACACTCACATATATTTTCTTATATACACATAAGAGCTTCTCTAAGCAAACACCTAAGAGAGGCATAAGGGCTGCATATCTTTAAATTTATTCCAATTTTCCCTAGCTATATTTATTCTATTCAGCCAACCTACTGAGTTTTAAATTTGAACAATTATTTTAAATTTCCAAGATCTCTTAGTGATTCATTTTAGTAACAGCCTGTTCTCAATTCATGGATATGGTATCTTCTCCAGCATCTCTAGGGACAGTAGTCACACTACTTTAAGGTCTTCTTTTTGTTAAGTCCGATGCTTCTCTTCCATAGTGATGACTGTCCTCAAATTCCTGGGTATTCTTGGTTTTCTGCTCACCTTTGCTTTGAGAATTCCTATCTGCCTGTCTCTGAAGGGTGGCTTTGACCACGGGGGCTTGTCTTTGATAGTCACCATGAAGGAGTGCTACTAGTGCATGCAATGGAAGTTGATCTTTCTCCCATTTCCCGGTGCACCACTAGATTCCCCAGGGTGTGTCCCTGCCTCTCAGACCCAGATATTCCCACTCGCTGCTCAGGCTTGTGGGCAAACTCCTGTGCCGGCTGCTGAGCGTGAGCAATGGGGGTGTGGGGGCAGCTGGGCAGGGGTGGGCGGGTCAACCCGGCTGCCCTGGATGTCCTCGGCTATGCCTCCCACCATCTTCCCGGCTCTCCTGCTGGCCTAAGTCCCCCGCCAGCCCGTCCACTCTGAGCCTGGAGCACTCCTGGAACGAGCCCACCGTGCACGGTGAATCCCTCCTCCTGTGTTTTGGGCAATGGACTCCTCTGTCAATCCAAACCTGTCCACTTTCCACCTTTCAGGAATCCCACTGAAGACTTTCTTGTTTCCTACAACTGGTATACATCTACAGGAACACGTATTTTTTCTGTGATAGCTAGAGATTTCAAGAGAGAGGACAGTGTACCCAGTCTGTCACTTTTGCCCAGTCTTCTGTACATCTTACCTTCCTCCCATCCGTCTTCCTTGGTCCCTCCGACCTTGGGTCTCTATGTCTCCCTCAGTCTCTGCCTGTGTCTCTGTCTCTGGCTGTCATTCTGTGTCTTGCTGGGCTCCACCTCGGTTCTGATGACCTCTGTTCTCTCTCTTCCTGGCTCTCCAAGCCCCTCAGCCTCCTCAACGCCCCAGTCTCAGGGGCCGTACCCCATCCAAGCGAGGCTCTGGCCCCTGTGGCTGGCTGGCTCTGGAGCAGTTTGCGGGTGGGGGAGCCCAGATTGCTGCAACGTGGAGCAAGGATTTCCAACACATGCTCCCCTGGCAGCCTGCCACCAAGCTCGCTGCCTGCCAACATCACACTTCAACTTAAAGAGGGAAAACTGCCAGACCAATGTTTTAGCTACAGCCCCGTGTCAGGGTTGCATGGGGAATCTCGCAGCAGCCCCTGCCAGAAGCCGGAGCTGTGAGGGGACTTGGGAAGGGGCTCAGGACTGCTGGGTGGTAATGGGGGGTCCTGGCTGCTACCCATCCCCCACCCAGCCTCACTGGTTCTGGGTACCAGAACGTTTGCCTGGAATCCACTCCAGGTTTCAGGCTGAGCCAAGTTCCTCTGAGCTCTCTCCGGAAGGAGGCAGGTCACCAGTGGTCCTGCTTCCTCAAGTTTCTTCCTGTTCCCCACGCCACCCACCATGTAGCTGTCTCCTCCACCTATGTATGGGCAGGTGGCTCCGTGCTCTGAACCAAGAGACCCTAAGCTCAGGGAATGGCCTGGAACTGAGGAAATTAAGTGGAATCACTCTGGTTTTACTGGTCAAGAGTTAGAAAAAGTCAGAGACCAGTGTAGAAGCACTCATCCTCACCAATGAAAAAGTGCCCGTCCCTCTCAGTACAAAAGCTCCATTTCTTCCCCAGGACTTAATTCCTGCCAGCATGGATGTGCCCATCCTTCCCAGTGTAGACATGCCCACGTATAGAAACACTCACTGGAGCAAATGCAGGGATTTCTATGTGTGTGAGTGTAGAAGAGTGCTCGTCTCTACTTATGTACAGCACCCTTTCCTGACCGTACAGACTCACCAGTTCCTTCACAATAATCATCCCATTTCTGTCCCTGTGGACATTTCCAGCTCAATAGCAGATGCTTTTGTTCCATCGGCGTAGAAGGACCCACACCTGTGAGCTCTATGCCTGTCAGTATAGAGGTGCCCCCTTTCTACCTCCCGCCAGGACTCTATCTACATGTCCCTTCTTCCAGGAAGCCTTCCATCCTTCCAGGGATGGTGCACCCTCCCTGTGCATGCAGAGGTGTATTCAGGGCTAAGGAGGAGCACTCTCATCTCTGCCATGCAGAAGGACCTGTGCAGCCAACGCACCGGTTCTCATGCCTCCCGGCGTGGCTGTGCCCAGTATTCCAGCACAGACGACCCATCCCAGATCTGGGGCAGTGTGCTCTTTTTAGGAGCACAGAGGCTTCCGGAGCAGTAAATATCAACACATGCATGTGTGTGAGTGTAAAAGTAGCCATTTTAACCAGTGTGGAAACACCCATCCTTGAGCATACAGAGGTTCCCAACCCCACCAGTGTCGAGGTGCCCACTAATGCGGAAGCAGCTACCGGCGGGCGTGTAGGAGCTCCCAGCACTGCCAATAGGGACGCACCCATCTGTTACCAGAGCCCGGAGGCCCCTGGAGACACCCACAGGCCCAGAAGGAGTGCCTGTCGATGCGGGCAGCGTGGGAAGGTGGGGCAGTGAGGAAGCACCTGATCAAACCCCAGCCTGGCGGAAGTGCCGGCTGCCAATATAAACAGATAAGTGCTAATAATCACCCTTTCTTAAGAGCCCCACTTGCGTGTCCCATTTTCCTGAGGACGCCACCTGCACAGCTGCTCCTAATCAAGGACCATTTAATTCGTTCCCAGATCATTGTCTGCACTAATTGTCTTAAACAAACCCAAGTTCATTTCACCTTATTCCCCAAGGGCCTGGAGGGCTTCTAATTACCTGTAGGTGGTTCTCCACGCAGCCCAGCTTCATTAAAGATCACAATATGTTCCTCTAATAGGTTTCCCATTAAAATCCAATGGGTTCCCATCAAAATGAGTTATGCCCCAGAAAAAAAAATCCACTAAAATATACTTCAATTAAGGTGAATTAAATATTGCATATGTCTGTTTCTGCCAACAGGTTGCACTGGAGACTGGTGCTAGCAGGAGACGAAGAGGAGAGGTAGGGAGGAGGGAAGGGGGAGGACGTGGAGGGACAAGAAGCTCAGTTGTGGGTGAAGAGCTTTGGAATCGGACAGTGGCTCTGCAACTCCTGGCCGGGTGACTCTGGGCAAGCTCTCTCTGAGCTTCAGTTTCCTCATCTCCAAAACGGCAACAGTAATCCCCAGCTTGCAATCCATTTTTGCTAAGAATAGCGACTATATATAAAGTGCTTCACACACATAAAAAGTCCTCAAGAGGCGTCACTATTATAATATTATGACTAAATTTTGTATTAGTCAGCTGTGCTGTGTAACACCCTCACCCCCCACCCCCATCTCAGTGGCCTACAACAACAAAATTTTATTTCCCACAAGGACTGCAGTTTAAGGCCGCCCATTGTGTATCTTTGTGCTCAGGAACACAGACGGAAGGCACGTCCCTCTCTGGGACACGTCAGGCTCATGGCAGGGGGCAGAAGTGCAAGGCAGCAGGCCGAACCACCCACCTGCACTCAGAGCTTGGGCCGCCTGGCAGAGGCCATGCCGCCCATTTCCCAGGGGTCAGACCAAGTCACGCTGCCTCGCCTAGCGACGGTGCAGAGAACTGTACTCTCACCCACCAGGACGCAGGGCAAGGTGGGGCCAGATAATCCTCTTACAGGAAGTGAACGAATAATCGTCAACAATACAACCGTACACCGCGATCCTACTATTAGGTTTTATGGCAGTGTTGCCCAACTTGCCTGACGATGAGATCTTGGAATGAGGAGAGGAGCATAAAATTATAGAGACTGAGTCCCAGTTCAGAGATACTAAGTCAGATTCTCCAGGGGAGGGTCCTAGGAATCTGTATTTTTTAAACAAGTATCTCAGATCATCTTTATCTTTTGGAACATTTGAGAAACACACTTTTGTAGCATAGTTGATAAGAACGTGGGCTTTGAAACAGATCTGAGATTGCAAACTATCTCTACCCCATGTTAGCTGTGTAATCAAGGGACAGTTTTTTAATCTCTCTGAATCTCAATTCTTTCATTTGCGAAATGAGATAATGCACGAAAAGCACATAGCACGGTCCCTGGTACAGGAAGTGCTTTCCTCGACATTAGCTCTTCTTAGTTTTCCTTTTTTCTTTTTTTTAGAATTTATTTTTTGGAGTCATTTTAGGTTCACAGCAAAATTGAGAGGAAACTACAGAGAGTTCCCCTATACTCCTGGCCAGACACATGCACAATCACCACCCTGCACCAGAGTGGAACGTTTGTTACAATCGATGAACTTGTGTTAGACACATCATTGTCATCCAGAGTCCATAGCTTAGCTTAGGGTTCATTCTTGGTGTTCTATATCCTATGGGTTTGGACAGATGTGTATGACATGTATCCATCATTACAGCTTCATACAGAGTATTTCCACTGCTCTAAAAATCGTCTGTGTCCCACCTGTCCATCCCTCCAATAGCTCTACCTGTTTGTAAAATAACAGTAATGATGACAGTAAATATGAAGTGCCCGGCTCAGCGCATTGTCATAAATGGTGAACTCTAAGAACAATAGTATCAATTATGATGATAACAATATACATAATAGAAATATATAACATAACATACATGTAAGGATTAAGCAGGGAGCGCTGTCTACAGCAACAACCATTGGTTTAAGCTCTAAATTCCTTAGTAATACAGTAATCCCTGACGCCAGCTACATATTAGAATCACCTGTGGCAGTTAAAAAAATTCCCAGTGCCTCGGCCCCACCCCTGGAGATTCTGATTTAATGAGTCTGGGGTGTGGTCCCTCTGAGCGAGCTCTCTGGGTGCCTGTCCCACACAGTCAAATGTGGAAACCACCACCCTAGAGATTGGTACTCAGCGTGTGGTCCCGGCCGGCAGCACCGCCACACCTAGGGGCTTGTTGGAAGTGTGGGCTCCCGGGCCCACCCTGGACCTGAGGAATCGGCATTTCCAAGATCCTTCGCTGACTTTTCCCATGTTAAAAGCCGAGAAGCGCTGTCCCAGGGACCTCATGACCCCCCAACACTCACACGGGTTGCAACCCTCAACCCACCAGCACTGCTCAACGTTGTCAAGCAGTTTTCAGTCGAAAGAACACCATCCTCTCTGGGTTTCAGCGACACCACACACTTCTGGTTTTACACATTTCTGGCTGCTTCTCAAGTTTTTCCCTGATTCTTCTCCTCCATTGACCCCTAAATGCTCGAATGCCAGGGCTTGGTGTTGGGTCCTCCCCTTTTCTCTGTCGCCTCTATCTTTAGGGGTCCTCACCTGATTCCAGGGTTTCAGATACCATCTGTGCCCATCTCACCTGTGCGGTGCCTGAGCTGCAGGGGCTGTTGGCAAAATAAGTACCTGTGTCAGGGCCGACTTTGGGACATGCAGCCTGTGTGGCTCTGCATTTAGTTCAATGCTCTGTTGTCACCATCGTTGACATTTGTAATAATTTTTGAACAAGGGGCTCTGCATTTTCATTTTGCATTGGATTTGCATTTGCAATTTGCATAATTTGCCCTGCAAATTATGTATCGGGTCCTGACCTCTGCTCCCACCGTGAGTCCGGAGGCGGGAGCTGCCCAAAGGAGTGAGGCAGCGTGGAGTGAAAACACAGCAAAACATCCCCACTCTGGCTCCTTCCTCCCCTGTTTCCCGCCGTTGGCAAATGGCGCCCCTGTCGCCCTGTTTTTCAAACCAATGGTCCTTGATCGCTCTCTTTGCTGGAGTCCACATTTATCCATCTACCTCCAAAATGTTTTGACTCTGTCCCCCTTCTCTCTAGCTCAAGCCCCCGCCTTGTCTCTTGCTGGAACATTCGTAACTGGTCCCCTGCCCCCTCTTGCCTCCAGAGCAGCTGGAATGATCTTGGGGTTGGGGGAGCTTTCCCACGGCTACGGCTCCGTGTGGCCCCTGCTGACTCTCTCCTTCCCTCCCTCCCACTCCCTCTCTGTGTGCCCCGCCCTCCAGCCGCACTGAGTGGCCTCCAGTCCTTTGACCTCTGGGGTCTTTGCACAGGCTGTTCCCCTGCAGGGATACTCCATCCTCCACAGGCTGACTTCCGGGCTTCCTGCAGCCCCCGACTTACAGACCCCTCCCCTGGGCAGCCTTCCCCGACGCCCCTCCACGACGCCCCTCCACACTCGGGGCCGGATGTGCTCTAGGCTCCCCACTCCCCAGTGCACCCCCATCCGGAACTGCTCACTCACAGTCCATTCCAGCTGCCTGTTTCCAGGCCCGTGTCCCCTTCCAGACTCTAATGTCCCTGAAAGGGACGGCAGCATCTGTCTGGTTCTCTCGTATTCCTGGTCCCTGGCACTGTGCCTGGCATGCAGTCAGAGGTCATCAACTACTGGTCGAATGAATGAACGTTGCTGCTGCTCAAGCCCTGCTTTCAGCCCAGAGCTCTGAGAAATGGGCTGTTACTTTGATTTCTGAGGCTGGGGCCTCACTAGGGTGGTCCCCCGCCTCATGTCCACCAGAGTTGTGCCGGGGTGCAGGAACAGTCCCACCAGCAGCCGAGAGACTTGCCGCCTCTTCTCGTCCCTTTGAACAGAGCTGCCCACCCAGGCCAATCCCTCTGGTGATCATTTGAGGCTGTTGCCTCGTCCCTCCAGGTCCTCAGGCCGCCGGCCCATGACACTGACCGTCCTCACCCGTTGCTCCTCGTGGCCATCACCCTGGCTGGCTGTGCTGGCGCCGGCTCTCTTCATGAGTTACAACATCCTGTAGTAAAGTGAAATCAGCCATGGGGGGAATATTTGCACCATGGAAACTGGCAAATGCTACACAGTTGGGCTTTGTCACTGCTGCTGTCCAGAGAGCTGGGCCAGCAGCCCACTGGGGGCCACTCTGCCAGCAACTGCAGCACCTGCTCAAGGTCTTTGGGCTTTGCCACCCGCGTTCTGGACCCAGCGTGGCCAGACCCATCCAGTTATATGGGTCCCCAGCCCTACAAGTCCAGACAGCGGCTGAGGGATGAAATTGTGACCCCGCCCTGGGCCTGGTCTCCAGCAAAAGTGACAACCACAACCCCCTCTTCCCACCCAGCTCAGAAGCCATCCTGAGATGAGATGGGCACTTCTGGGCTCTGCCCCCACTCAGAGCATGTCCCCAGCCCTTCCCTGCAGCTGGGCCCTGGTGTGAGTGCTCGCCTAGGGGACCCGTCTTTCCTATGGTCTCAGTAATGCCCAGTGGGCAGCCTGGCCTCCCACTCCTCAGCCACACAGTGTCACTGCTGTTCTCTGTCCTGCTTGACCACTCAGCCTGATGGCCTGGGACCCAGAGACCTTACTGTTTCTCTTTAAAGTATGATTATTGGCTTATTGATTATTTTACCTATTATTTTAATACAGTTGATCCTTTAACAACATTGGGGTTGGGGGCACCGACCCCTTGCACAGTTGGAAATTTGCATATAACTTTTGACTCTCCCAAAACTTAACTACTAATAGCTGCTGTTGATCAGAAGCCTCACATAGACAGCCAATTAACACATATTTTATATGTTATATGTATTTTACTATACTCTTATAATAAAGTAAGCCAGAGAAAAGCAAATGTTATTAAGAAAATCATAAGGAAGAGAACATATATTTGCTACTCGTTACATGGAAGTGGATCATTATGAAGGTCTTCAACCTCATCATCTTCATGTTGAGTAGGCTGAGGAGGAGGAGGAGGAAGAGGAGGGGTTGGTCTTGCCATCTCAGGGGTGGCAAAAGTGGAGGAGGTGGAAGGGAGGCAAGAGGGGCAGGCATGTTGGTGTGACTTTTCTTGAAAAAAATTCACGTATAAGTGGACCCCTTCAGTTCAAACCCGTGTTGTTCAAGGGTCAACTGTAGTTATATTAATAATTAATACTTAATTTAAATGAATTAATACTTTGCAAGTCATTGCTACTTATCGGTTATTTTTATTGTCATCCCACCCCCATTCTATTCACACGTACACATACGTAGGTAATGGGTTCTCCGAGAGCAGACCCTAATAATTTGAAAATTCTACTGTCCTTTTCAAGCGGTCAGTAGCTCTCAGATTTATCCTGGGAAAAGGGGCAATTGCTCTTTGGGTTTGGTGACACACACACTGGTGGCCTTTTGCTCACACAAAGCTCTTGTGTTCTAGAACGAAGAGGCCGGACAAAAAGAAGCCAAATGGACCTGTGGCATGTTGACCAAGGCTGTTGTCCGTGCGGGCGGCTTCGTCACAAGAGGAGGTTTGTGTGTGGCCCAGGGGCAGACCCAACGCCGGACGCTTAAAGGTTTGTTCTCAGCCCCAACCCGCTCCTGACTCCTAAGCCTTAGGCATTCATTCATTCATTCATTAGTGCCACAGACCCGGTCCTGGGTACAGGAGATTCAGTGGTCAACAGGCCAGTCAAAGCCCCTGTCCTCATGGAGATTATAGTCTGATGGTAGAGACAGGCAATAAACAAAAATAATTACCAAATAGGCATATACCTATTGGCCATTTTTAAATTGTCTTCGGAGAAATGTCTGTTCATGTCCTTTGTCCAGTTCTCATGGAGTTGTTTTTCTATTAGGGTTGTAAGAGGTCTTTATACATTTAGATATTAACCCCTTATCAAATATATGGTTTGCAATTATTTTTTCTGCAGTCTGTAAGTTGGCCATTCGTTCTGTTGATTGTTTCCTTTGCTGTGCAGAAGCTTTTCAGTTTGATGTACTCCATTTATTTACTTTTGCTTGTATGCCTGAGCTTTGACGTGGTATCCAGAAACTCATTGCCAAGGCCGATGTCGAGGGGCTTTTCCCCTATGTTCTCTTCCAGGAGTTTTATGGTTTCAGGTCTTACATTTAGGCATTTTATCCATTTTTAGTTGATTTTTGTGTATGGTGTAAGGTGAGGATCTAATTTCATTCTTTTGCGTGTGGAAATCCAAATTTCTTAGTACCATTTGTTAAAGAGATTATTCATTCCCCATTGTATCCTCTTGTTGAAAATTGGTTAACCATGTATATTTAGATTTATTTCTGGACTCTCTATTCTGTTCCTTTGGTCCACATTTCTGTTTTTATACCCGCATCATACTGTTCTGATGACTATAGCTCTGTAATATAATTTTAAATCAGGAAGTGTGATGCCTCCAATTTAGTTTTCTTTCTCAGTATTGCTTTGGTTATTTAGGGGTTTTTTGTAGTTCAATATAAACTTTAGGATTCTTTCTTCTATTTTTATGAAAATGCCATTGGAATTCTTTTTTTTTTTTTTTTTTTTTTTGAGGCAAATAATGACCTTACCAAAATAGAAATCACCTAGCCAAAGAAGAAATCAAGAATACAGCCCCATTTGTAATAGCATAAAAAATAACTAGGAATAAATTTAACCACACAGGTAAAAGGTTTATATACTGAAAACTAAATAACATTGATTAAAGAAGTTGAAGAAGACACAAGTAAATGGAAAGACAGTTCATGTTCATGGATGGGAGCAATTAATATTGTTAAAATGTCCATACTCCACAAATCAGTGCGCAGATATAATGCAATGAAGTCAGGAGGTTTTTAAATTGCAAGTACAAGAAACCCCCTCAAATCATCTCAAGAAGAGAAGGGTGCTTATTGGTAGGAAGGCCCCAGGGATTCCAAGCAGGACATGCAGCAGCCTCAGGAAGGCAAGGATAGCGACCCGGAAAGTTGTCAGGAGACCTGGAGGTAGCATCTTAGGCTTCTTGTCACTATTTGTCCCTCTCTTTTTGATTCCTTCCTCCTTATCTTCCTTCTTTCCTCCCTCTCCCTTTCATCTCTCTCTCTTCCTCTCACTGTCATTCTGCTCCAATCTCTCTCTCTCTCCCCTTGTCCACTATCTCTCCCACCTGACTGTCCCTTTCTGTTTTGTCTCTCCCTATCTCTGTCTCTCTCTCTCCCATGAGCACATTTCAACCTCTCTACGATTGAGTCTTTTGTCTGCCATTTTATGAGCATGTGGCCAAATACAGCCAACCCGACCCAGATGTATGTCCCATTTCAAATAACCAGCCTAGAAGGCAGCCCAGCATCTCTGAATCTCAATGCCAAAGTCCCAGGAGAGAGATGCTGATTGGCCCAGCTTGAATCAGCGTCCACTCCTCGTCCAACCAGCTGTCATCAGGGGAACAGAGAGGTAGGGAACAAATATGCCCCTGAGGCTCTACCAGGCGAGAGGCAGGTCTCAGAAAAGGGAGGTCGAGGGCTGGCCAGGAGCACAAAAGATGCCCCCTCATACCCGCCCACCCAATTGGATTCGATGAGAGATTAGTCTGAGCTGAATCAAGCTGCAGGCCCCCTGTCCATTTGGCCATGGTCATCTGGACTGTGGGCAGGGCCCCTTCCCTTCATCTCTGCACGTGTTACTTCCCCTCCCGGAGCCTCTGCTTCCTCATTTGTGAAATGATGATATCAGCTCCTCCCAGCAGGGTGATTGCAAGACCCCACTTGAGGTCATGTGGGCAGAGAGCTCAAGGCCTTGCTGGTCACAGTGACCACGACATACCTGAGCTTCCTAAAGTCCTAAAGTTCCTGGTCCTCCTCTGCCTACCCCTCTGCGTCCTTCTTCCTCTCCTGCCACCACCAATCTTCCCCCACTGCCACTGTGGCTTCAGGACACTTGTGGTCACACCTGGTGGGATCCACCCCCACCCCTGCTCACATATTGCTAATTTGGGGCACACATACTGGAGGGCCTGGGTTGAGCTGTGGAAACCATAAACTCTGACCGTCTTCTTGGTTCACTGAGCCTCCGTGGTCAGCCTGGCTTGGAGCCCCAGCCTGAAATGGGGTGGAGGACGCCTAGCAGCAAAGGAAAGAAGCAGGGAGGGAAGTGGGGAAACCAGCATCTGTAGGACATTGGACACCCCAGATGCTCCTAGGGGTCTCCTGGTCCCCATGCACCATGGACAAAAGTGGCTATGATGTTAAGTTTCCTGTCGTTTTCTCATCCATTAAACAAATATTCCCCACTGCCCACTGTCTTCTGACTAGGGGCTGGGCACTGGACTCGGAGATGTAGCAGATGTGAGTGCTGAGCTGGGAACCTCAGCCCACGACCTAAGGCTGAGCAGGCCTCACCAGACTGTGGATGCAAAAAGACCACAAGGAGATGAATATGTAGTGCCCTAGCCCCAAGCCCCCTCCTCACCCCAGAGCCCCAGTCTCCCATAAGCCCCCCACCTTCCACCCCCATGAGAGAGTTTTGGTTGGCCCCAAATGGCATCATCCATGGGCCCGTGAACCCAACCTGGCTGCGTTAGCTCCTGTTGGCCTCTTCCTCCCTGGCGTGCCGAGGTCCTCTCCAGGCCCCACCAGGCACCTTGGCTGGGCCCTGAGCCCTTGCTCAGCCTTTGCTGCACCGGCCTCTGCTCCGCACAAACCTTGCCTTGGCCCAACATCAGACCCTGTCTGACGGCTCAAGCCCCTGAGGCTCCGGCAGCTCCCAGGTCTGTGACCAAAGGCTTTAGGCTCAGTCAGGAGGTTCCTACTTGGAGGGGCATAAGCCCAGGCGATGCAGAAGTTGATGAAGCTGCTCTCTGGGTTTAAAAACCCACAACAGCTTTCTCCCTTGGGTGCAGCACACACCTCACTGGGAGAGTGGCAGTGAGGGGGTCTTCAGGTTCCGGCCACTGCCTCAAATTTGGAACTCTCCATTCTGCTCAGGCCCTGTTGCTTACTCCAGCATCTGTATTTTCTCATGGTGATTCTCCCCAGGAGCCACCCATCCCACCCCCGGCCCAGCTTCCGGCTCAGCTGCACGTAGCAGAAACCTCAGTTCAATGGGTGGACATCTCTATCTCCCAGGCGAGAGAGCTGAAGGTGGCCGGGCTGCTCTGGGCAGGTTATGCCTGCAGCTCTGTGACAGGCTGTGGGCCAGCAAATATTCACTGGCCTCCCCTTGCCCAGTGAGTATGTGTCCCCAGTGCTATGCTGGCCTCGGCCACGTGACTCTCATCGGCCACTGGAACAAGAGCTGAGGTCTCAAACGTGCTCATGAGAGTCGGCTTGGCCTCTTGCCCTCCTGTGATCCGAGTGAGCAGAATCCTCCCAGTTGCTGTGGGCCCTTCAGCCCGGGCCCCAGAATTAACACCCTTGGAATAGACCAGAACCCAACCTGCAGTCTGACACAGAGTGGCCCAGCCCAGGCTGGATTAGCTAAGCCACATTGACGTGCCGACCTGTGACCTGGGAGTGAGAGACGTGCCTGATGTCAGTCCCTGAGTTCTGGGGAGGGTTGTGTCACCCGCTACTGTTGCAATAGCTGACTAGCACAGGTGCTCCTGGCGGGCCCACTTTGCCCGCAGGCCTGGCCCGAGAGGTCACGGATGGCTGCGGCAGGGAAGGGAGTTATGTCCTCACATGGTCACATACAGAAGCAGGCAGTACCTCGTCGTGAATCTTTTTGTTTCTGATCCCAGGGACACTTCCCTCTGCCCCGTAGATGCCTCCTTCTGTCTAAGGGGCAGGGTCACATCACAAGCCTGTCCCTGTTTCCTAACTGACCGCCAGCAAGAGGGACAGAATCACCGCGCCTGGTTCACATGGGTGCACATTTGCTCCCTCCTCGTGGTGGCGAAGGGGTCCATAATCACAGGGGTGCCCAGCGGTCACCCCAAATCAGATTCCATTAGCCAGGACTGGGGTGGGTCAGGGCGATCGAGTGGGAACCCGCAGGGTCGGCCACAGACTCCTGCTGCCCCGGGAAACTTGCGATCAGATGTTGTACTTGTGATGCACGCGTCACGTGCACACACGTGGGGACAGCGCTGCGATTCCTGCTCCCCTGAGACTCCGGCAGGTGCTCTCTGCGAGGGTCCCTCGGGCCGTGGCGGACTGCCGGGGTTTTAGTAGCAGAACTGTTTTGAAAAATAAAACATAAAACAGATGAAGACAGAGGTAGTCTGGTCCACAGGGGTACGCAGTGGGGGCGGGGGGGGATCCACGCCCAGTGTGCCCGGCCTGCCCCTTCTCCCTCTGGCGGAGCCGAAGTCAGTCGGGAAATCTTTGCAGAGAAAGCAGAAGGACGATATCCTTTGTGCCCATTTTGAAGATAAATGAAGTAACTGCGTGAGGCCGTACAAGGAGCATAGAGCTAAGATTAGAAACTGCACGTCCGCCTCCAAAACCTGTTTTTGTGTGTCACAGAGTGTCACAGAGCTGAGGGCTGGCCCCCCGCGGGGTGTTTGGAAAGAGCACCCATGCTGGAGTCACATGGGGATTTTCCCAGAGGCCTGGGTTTGGATTCCAGCTGTGGCTGTAACTTGCTGGGTGGCCTGGGCCAGTGTCTTAACCTCTCTCGGTCTCAGTTTCCTCACCTGCAAAACTAGACCTTGGGTCCTCACAGCTGTGACATTCTGGAACCTAAACTTAGCCCCCTCTAGCTGGCCCGGGAGGATGGGCAAGGCTCCCGGGCAAGCGACAGGACCAGTGCTGAAGGGCCGGGCCTCCGAGGGAGGAAGTGAAACTGGAGGCCTCTGCACCCCCGCCCCCACATGCCGCCATCTGACCCGATTGAAACCCAGCCCGGGGTGCCCCCCCAGTGACTCAGCCCCTTGCCCTGTCTGATTGTCAAAGTCGATTCCTAGAAGCTGAAGAGAAGCTGCTTTTCCGCTTACGCTGCCGTCACCGCCACCTCCCCCCTCAAGGCGAGCTCTAATTCTGTCCCTTGACCACAAGTCGGGAGGAAGGCAGAGGCCGCACGAGGGGCTTTCAGGGAGAAGTCTGGGTTGGAGGCCGGGCGATGCCAGAAGGGGCGAGAGAGACAGGGGACCGTCCTTGTCATGGGTAGAAATGCCATGTGCGGGCTGGGCGCGGTGGCTCCTGCCTGATATCCTAGCTCTCTGGGAGGCCGAGGCGGATTGTTTGAGGTCAGGAGTTCGAAACCAGCCTGACCAAGAGCGAGACCCCATCTCTACTATAAATAGAAAGGAATTAATTGGCCAACTAAAAATATATAGAAAAAATTAGCCGGGCATGGTGGCGCATGCCTGTAGTCCCAGCTACTTGGGAGGCTGAGGCAGCAGGATTGCTTGAGCCCAGGAGTGTGAGGTTGCTGTGAGCTAGGCTGACGCCACAACACTCACTCTAGCCTGGGCAACAAAACGAGACTCTGCCTCAAAAAAAGAAATGCCATGTGCAAAGTGGGGGCGGGGGCCAAGTGCCACTTCTCAGCTGTGTGACCTTGGGCGCATTACATCGTCTCTCTTTGCCTCAGTTGTATGCAAAATAAACAGGGAGCCCTCCTTCCCCAGTTCGGTTCTCCGAGATAACCACTGCTCGAGGCTCAGGGTAGCAAATGCAAACCAGAAGACACAGAGATAAAGATGAAATTGAGAGCATGGGTGGACTGGGACAGCGATAATATTTCTGAACACCACGTGGGATCATACTGTCCTGCAAGGCAGTGTGGAGCAGGCTTGACGGTGCAGGTTCTGCTTTGAAGAACTTGGCTTTGAAGCATTTTCTATCTCCTCCGTTGACCTTCAAGAGGATATAAGCTCCACGAGAGCAAGAGCTTTGCCTGTCCTGGCCAGCAAGGGCAGGAACTGGGCCTGTCAAGACAGCCCAGGCCCTGAACACGCGTGCCTGGCAACACAGGCACTTAGGCAGAGAAGCCGTAGACCTGACCTCTGTCCCATAACAAGGTAAGTCAGCAGATAAGTGACAACATGCATGGGCTGCAACAGCACCTCCTGCCATGTTTCCAAGCGTAAAACGAACGCGTCAGCTGCGTCACTTCTGCCTTCCAAGTTGCACTCAAACGTCTTGTGCCCTCACCACCCCAGAGCTCTGCAGGGAAGGGGGCTGGGAGACTAGTTTCAGCTTCGCTAAGTTGCCACGATACAAATCCACCGCAGTTCAGATGACCAGGATCCCTTCAGATCATGCTGAGACAGAGAACAGGAGAGTTAACACAGTCTGGCGTTAGGACGATGAACGTGGACTGTCAGCCCCCCGTGAATACGAACTGCTTCTGACCCTCCTTTCTGGTGGGCACAGAAAACAACACATGCTACAGATCGACGGCCACACACTAGGTGCCAGAGGCTGTGGCTGTGTCTATTAGGACACCGCGTCAGCACAGCGGCTGTGATTGGTCCTACTACTTAGTTAAATTTGCAGGCATTCACCATCCTCTGGCGTGATCCTCTGGGTCTTTGCAAAGGGTCCCTTGGTGACTTAAAGGGGTCTGAGAGGAACCACCACTCCTGCGCCCTTGGAGTGTCGGAGGCTGGCTCTGATCTCTGCTCCCCCTTCTGATGTGTGCTGTCACTTCTGATTCACCCTCTTGGCTGGGGCGGGCAGTCCCCCCCCCCCGCCACTGCATCCACCTCCCTAAGCCTTTTGGTTCCTTCCTCCCGGCTCTGCAGTTTTGTCATCTCCACCTCATTTACTGTAGACTGTCTTCCTGCCCACACCTCCAGCAGCCATCCCAGCGGCATAATAGGACGGGCTCGGGGCTCCTGCGTCACGGGACAGTGCCCTGCATTCAGCCTCATGTCCTCTCTGCTTCACACAGGACCCCACGGGCCACTCCCAGGGGCGTGCTCCCACTCCTGCCAGTGCACATTAGCCAGCTGCTACATAATCCGTCATCTCCTCCTGCCAAAGAAAGCCCAGACCCTGCTAAGACCTGACCCTGGTCATTGGTCTGAAGAGCCATCAGGAGAAATGGGGAGGTTGTGGGAATCCGCATTATCTGGAGAAGCATCCACCCACGGAGGGGAGGCTGCTCTCCTCTAGCGGAGAGGAGGAGGGCCACTTCTACCCGTCCAGACTTTCAGAGGAATCTGAGGTTCGGGTTCACCAGGAGTATCCACACAAATATTCCCCTCCAAGGGCTCAGGGTCCCAGTCTTTTCCTCTTGGCGCCATGATTTCAGCAGAGACGTCTTTCTGGGTCTAAGTTTAGCCCCCTGTGTACTGCTGCTACTCTTTTTTTTTTTGAAACAGAGTCTCACTCTGTTGCCTGGGCAAGAATGCCCTGGCATCAGCCTAGCTCACAGCAACCTCAAACTCCTGGGCTCAGGCAATACTCCTGCCTCAGCCTCCCTAGTACCTGGGACTGCAGGCATGCGCCACCATGCCTGACTAATTTTTTCTATATATTTTTAGTTGGCCAATTAATTTGTTTCTATTTTTAGTAGAGATGGGGTCTCGCTCTTGCTCAGGCTGGTCTCGAACTCCTGATCTCAAATAATCCGCCTGCCTCGGCCTCCCAAAATGTTAGGATTATAGGCGTGAGCCACCACACCTGGCCTTGCTGCTACTCTTTCAATCAGATCTTGGGTCTGATTTTCAACCCCGTCGTCCTCCAGTGTCAGGAGGTAAGGGTGTGTCTAAGTGCTGCTCCGGCAGCCTTCCCGCTTTCACACTGGGCATAAGTTGCTAGCTGGCTGACCTCAGCCTGTCATTTTCTTTCTCTGGGGCTTTAATTGCAGCTAACCTTAGCTAAAGAACTCTGCAATCCTTAGAGTTACTGTTGCTCCCCTAGCGCTCAAGTGCCAGGGCCACTAGACACACCAGTGCATCTCCTTCCACCTACAAATCTTCCCAGTCCACTGGGATGAGGCCACAGCACACCAGGGGCCACCACTGCTGCACCCGTTACCACCCAAGTGGCTCCTATTGCCACCTTGCCTGTGAGTGATGCCGTTCCACGAGCCCATCCTGAGACTCCACTTCTCAGGACCATTTGCAATGCCAACCATCATCGGTTCTGTTCCCCACAAGCAGATCCTGAGACAAAGATTGAGTATAAGCAGTTAGTTTATTTTAAAGCTGATTCCAGGAAATAGCAATAGGGGATGAAGAAGCGACACAAAGAAGGAAAAGCAATAGTTTATGTTAACAAGCAAGCTCCCACTGTGGGCAACTGAGGCTCCATCTGAACAGAGAACCTGCAGAATAGAACATGCCCTGGAGCTGTCCTACCCCAGGGGCAAGGAACCTGGCGTATTAATCTCCCACCCTGTGTGCCTTTGGCTGAGTGCTATTGCCAAGGTGTCAACAATCCCGTGCTTCTGGCCTCAGCTAACCAACTCTGACACATGACGAAGAGGAACCACTCGGACTGAAAATCACAGGTGCAGAGTAAGGCACTGTCAGTGTGCCCTGGATAAGCAAGTGCCCAGGGGTGCTGGGGGTGCCCACTGTCTGCTGCAACAGGTCTGGTGAGAGTACAAGACATGTATGCACTGAAATTATTAAAGAATAAAAGTAGCTAAGTTCTCAAGAGCTTACTATGTTTAAGCACTTTACATGCCATTAACTCATTTCATCTTCATAACAACCCTGTTAGGTGACTACTATTAGGATCCCCATTTTACAGATGAGGAAACTGAGACACTGAGATTCTAAGCCACTTGCCCAACATCCCACAGCTAGTAAATCATGATTCTTTAAGCTCCATGAGGGCTGTTATCTGTGCCTGGTTTTGTTCACCAATGTATATGTTTATATTTAACGGACATATTACATGAGTGATGAGGCATGTGCAGTGAGTTCCTTGGGGACAGGAACTGGCTCTTGTGGTCTTGGTATCCAGGGCACTCAATGGGAATAAATGACTGAATAAATGAGTGTGAATGACTTAGGAAGAGGCCAAGAACTGGAAGTGTCTTCCTCTGCCACAAATAACTGTGTGACCTTGGGTACGTCCCCTCCCTGGTTTGGCTTCAGTCCCCCACTCTGTAAACCGGCCACACCCCTCTCACTTGCCTCCTACCCTTGCAGCCCCGTGTTCAGGTGACACCACTCCTGTAACTGTCAGATTCTCACGGAGACGCCAGTCCACTGCCCTGCTCCAGTCTCACCATCTGTTGGTCCCCTCTTGGCTTCATTCCTGTCCTTGATGAGCTTAGTTATCACTTCATCATCTTCCTCTGGCATATGAGCTTCCTAGAGTGGCCTAAAACAAACTCTGGGTGTCAGCAGGGCTGCCCTCCCTCCCGGGTCTCTAGGAGAATCCGACCTTCTCTCTTCC
Organism: Mirza zaza; assembly: GCA_008750895.1. Lineage (NCBI taxonomy): Eukaryota > Metazoa > Chordata > Mammalia > Primates > Cheirogaleidae > Mirza > Mirza zaza. The sequence goes on along the minus strand of VSMD01066433.1, from coordinate 161,967 downwards.
AGTTTCTTCTGCTCCTCAGCTTGTGGCTGGGCCTCCATCTCCACATGACCGTTTCCTCTCTGCGTCTTCTCTCTTCTGTCATTGGATTCAGGGTCCACCTGGATAATCCAGGACCCTCTCATCTCGAGATCCATAACTTAACTACATTTGCAAAGATGTCTTTTCCAAATAAGGTCACATTCACAGGTTCTGGGGGTGAGGATATGGACATATCTTTGGGAGGCACCAGTCAACCCACGACACCTTGTTGAATCCCGGATTCTGGCTGCCCGTGCCACCTCACACAAGTGAGTAGTGCTGGAGAAAGTCCCACAACCAAGCTGCCAGGCTTCATGACCACAGACATCAGATGGCCACCTCTGTGTTTGCCCCACAAAGCCCTCTGAGTTTCTCTTTGCTGGGGTGACGTTTCCTATCTATTTGCTTTTCAAGCGTACCAGCCCCTTGGCACCCCATCTCTCCCAGTAGATAACTTGCCCCAAACACCACTGATGCCAAGAGACGTGGCTGCTTTCTCAGTCTCACCCCATCCCGTGGACCTATCACATCTGCCTTTGCCGCCCCCTCCCAACACCCAGGGGGCGCGTCTGTCCCTTCTCCTTTCAGAAGCCAGTCTTGCCACCCGTGCTCTTGAGCCTTTTCAGGGCTCCTTCCCACCTTTTCAGGGCTTGAATCCTGTCGTCTCCTCTTTCTACCACCCCCCGCCTTGCTGGTCCATTCCCACCAGCCTCAGACCTGCATCCTGACAAATCCCTGCCTGGGGTCCCCTTCCTTCCTTCCTCCCACCTTCCTGTCCCTGGCCCAGCCCAGATGGCCCGATTCCTCTGAGCCGTCCCAGGGTTCCAGGGAGGCGCTGCAGGAGCTGAGGCCTCCGGGCTCTGCAGGAACACGCGCCTCTGTCCAAGCTGGGCTCTTCCTGTGTGGGCCACCCAGACTCCCTGTTCTGTGGCTCCAGACGGAAGATCAGCTTCTCTCCCTTTGGGGGCTCCATTTTGGGACACACCTCTTGACTCTTGGTTTGGGCCTAATTTTGGCTAATTCAAAGTGATTGAAGCGGGGGTAGGACAAATACACCAGCCAGGACCAGCTGCAAGTGGTTTGATTCTGCACAGCTACTGGGCTACTGCACTCAGTTCCGCTGACCCAGTGTGGCCGAAACCAGGCCCCCGAGAGCCCAGGACCGGCACAGGCAGGGAGCCCCGAGACAGGATGGAGTTTGAGTCCGTTCAAACCTGTCTGCTGGTCCCATGTGGCCCCCTGAAGAGGGCGGGAGGTGGGATGGGGTGAGGGGGAGCACCATAAATATTTGCTTGGAAAAAAAGTCAAAGTATTTGGAAACCACTGGGGGCATGATTGCTACGATGTCTCCAGCTCCACGCTCTGTAGTTTTAAATGCTAAGGAAAAGGCGGTGCAGACCACCATCCAATTTTTTAAAATTATTTTTAAAACTTTAATTTTTTAATTTTAATTTTTGCTTTTTAAAGACTTTATTTTTAGAGCAGTTTTAGGCTTCCAGGAAATGACCCAGAAAGTACAGAGAACCCCCACGTAATGGCCAACCCCCTGTTTCCCCTGTTACCAACACCTTGCCTTCCTGTGCCGCGTTTGTTACAATCGGTGAGCGTTATTAACATATCGCTATTAACTAACGCTCGTAGTTTACGTTATGATTAACTGTAGCTCCTGCAACACAAATGTACAACGTGTAGAGAGTAATGTATGTCAATGTATGATGACGTGCACTTACCATTGCAGAACCATGCAAAATAGATTCACTGCCCTAAAAATCCCCTGTGCTCCACCTACTCGTCCCCTCTCTCCCCCACCCCCAGCCTCGGGCAACCACTGATCTTTTTCACCCTCTATAGTTTTGCCTTTTCCAGAATGTCACATAGTTGGAATCATACAGTATGTGATGTGTGATTGGCTTCTTTCACTTAGTAATACGCATTTAAGGTTTCTCCATGTCTTTTCGTGGCTTAATAACTCATTTCTTTTTCTTTATTGTGGTAAAATATACAGAACATACAATTTTCCATTTTAACCATTTTTAAGTGTACGGTTCGGTGGTATTAAGTACACTCACATTATTGTGCAACCATCACCACCATCCATCTCCCAGACTGAAATTCCATACCCATCAACACAATGCCTCATTCCTACCTCGAGTTTCTTTTCATCACTGAATAACATTCCATTGTCTGGCTGTGCCATGGTTTGTATATCCAATCGCCTATTTTATTTTTTATTGTTTTGAAACACAGTCTTGCTTTGTTGCCCAGGCTAGAGTGAGTGCCGTGGCGTCAGCCTAGATCACAGCAACCTCAGACTCCTGGGCTCAAGCAATCCTCCTGCCTCAGCCTCCTGAGTAGCTGGGACTACAGGCAGGCGCCACCATGCCCGGCTAATTTTTTCTGTATATATTAGTTGGCCAATTAATTTCTTTTTATTTATAGTAGAGATGGGGTCTCGCTCTTGCTCAGGCTGGTTTTGAACTCCTGACCTCGAGCAATCTGCCCGCCTCGGCCACCCAGAGAGCAAGGATTACAGGTGTGAGCCACCGCGCCTGGCCTCTAATCGCCTATTGAAGGACATCTGTGTTGCTTCCACATTTTGTCCATTATCAGGAAAGCCACTATAAACATTTGTGTAGGTTTTTGTGTCGACGTAGGTTTTAAGTCATCTGGGTAAATTCCAAGGAGCATGATTACTGGATCTCTAATTTTATTTCATCAACATTATTGAGCACCTGGAGTGAGGGATAAGCCAGGCCCTACACTCTGTATGCATTATCTTATTTAATTGCCACAATAACCCTGGAAATGGGTGCTGTTATCCCCAAATTACAGATGAGCAAACTGAGCCTCCAGGAAGTGAAAAGACTTGCCCCTCCTCACACACTCAGCAACTGGCAGAGCCAGGATGCCAGTCCAGGCTTTCAGGTTTAGAGAAACATGCGTGACTGGAGTTGGGGGCAAAGAGATTATTTCTAGTTTTTTTTATTTTCCATTCAGTTCTGTTTTGTTCCTTTTCTCCATTTGACAAAACAAATTTGTTTTCCGATCTGATTGTTCTCAAAGGAATGTCCTTTCCTTTCCGGTCACTCTCTGTTTAATTGGAATAACCCTCTGACTCAGGAACGACCTACTTTTGGCTGAGAAAGGGGCCTCCCCACCCCCGCATCTCTTGTGAACCCCCTCTCTCACCCAGCCATACCTCTGGACTCACTTGGAAACAACTCCTGGTTGTGGAAAAACAAACATCTTGGACAAATCCCCTTCTCTTATGGGACCTTCTCCCGTTTGTGTCCCCAGTCCCCGGGGAGACCAGAAGGGGTGGCGCGTGCAGGGAAAAAAGCTCCTTGGGTGGTTTTCACTGTGGTCTGTAGTGCACGTACATGGGCAACAGAGCCGAAGTTCACGGGCCCGTGTCACCCTGAAATGCCACCAGGACCAGCACTGGGCCCACCCACGCCAGCAGCTCGGCTTCCGAGCCCCGCAGCCCCCCGGACGGCCTCCCTTCCCTTCCCCTCCCGGCCGCCCCTCCATCCCCAAGCCCCCTTAAGTACCAATAATGGAAGTGCTTACCAGGGCCGGCAACAATTCACCCTTATCTTTTATTTATAGCTGACAAAGCTCCAAGCAGGAAAAATATAATCACACTTTAAATAATGGAAGTTGTAGGTATTAGAGCTGCACGGGCAGTTACCGGAGCTGCGGCGATGTCTCCCTGCAGGCCTGACGGGGCGCATGCCGACTGCATTTTTAATTTTTAAAACATATTTCTTCCCAAATTATTCTGCGTTACCGAGGAGCCACATTTATGGGGGTGATAAATTACTGTAATAAAGTGCCTCTTCCTCAAATATATAAGAGGAAGCCACGTTGAGCACAGCCCGGCACAGGCGGCCCCGAGAGAGTGGCGAGAAGTCCCACCGCCTCGCTCCTCGCTTTAATTATTGGCCTGATGTGTCCTACATTTTTAATACAGTCGCAAGTTTTCTGTAAGCAAAGAATTCAAACCGGCCACTAATTTATATGCATGTGCGCCAGTGCATAGTGCCCGTGCGTGTGCCCTTGGGCAGTGGGACATACGTGATTGCAAACATGTTATGTGCGTACATGTGCAGTCTGTGATCGCGCACACATGTTTATGCCTGTTTACATGTGCAACCAGGTAGGGGGCAGCTTGTGGATGCTCAGATTTGTGCACAGGTATATGAAAAAAAAATCCCTGCATGTATCGGGCATGCACATATGTGGATTTGTGCATGTTAGAGCACACTGGTGTGGAAGTGTGTGTACAGGTGTGGTTTCCTATGCTGATCTGCCTTCTCCCAGACCCTTGTGTGTGTTTGAATTCCTTTTTCTACATCAAACCAACTCCGCTGCTGCCTTCCCTCCTTCTCTGAACAGTGGAGCACAGAGGTTAAACCATAAGCTCTGAGCTCAGACTGGCTGAATTTAAATCTCAGCTCTGCCACTCTTGGCTGTACAACCTTGGGTGAGCCTTTCAGTGCCTCTGTTTCTCCATCTGTAAAATGGGGTTCATATTAAGAGTATTTACATCCTAGGGCTGCTGGGACGATGAATGGCTTTAATACATGGAAAGCGCCTCATGTGTAGCGGGTCCACGCGTGAACTATTGTTCTTCCCACCGCATCTCTGTCTCCCTGGCACCAGCACAGGGTCTGGCAGAGTGGGCACCTCGAACAATTGCTGTCTGGACAAAGGCACCATGATTGGATGGGGAGAGATGGGGTGAACACCAGGTGTGAGCCGCTTCTTTGGGAGGTGACCATACCAGGAAGTAGGAGAGAGGGAGTGGGGACAGTGTGACCAGGAAGAGAGGAAGGCCAACAGGGGTGTGCCGACAAGCAGGCTCCTCGGTGGCCACCTGGGGCTCAGACCCACCGGACCTGCCAAGCGTGGTGCGGAGCGTGCCTAGGCTGTCCTGCCTGTGCAGGCGGGCTGCTGTGTGTTGTCACCATTCACCAGCCCTCATTGTGTGGGGACTTCTGGGGACATTTGCAGCCCTGGTATTTCCAGGTTGCCCTGCGTGAAGCTGAGTGAGCTCCCGTGGTCCCAGAGAAAGCCCAGGCAGAGGCCTGGGTGGGAAGCTGTAGTCGGGGAGTCCACGGCAGGGCAGGGGACTGAGGGGCACGGGCAGTGTTGAACCTACAGACTCACGGATGGATGTGAGGGTGGACAGACACATGGACGTGTGGACACTCCTGGCCACATACCTCAGGTTCACAAACTCCTGGTTCCTTTTCCTTCCAACAAACACCCCCTTTCATGCCTCCTCGGCTTTGCACATGCTCTTCCCCGCACCTCTACCCTTCCACTGTGACCGACCTGGAAAATTCCTCCAGGAATCCACTAGGGCACCTCTCAAACGCCGTCTTACACACCAACCTTCCGGTCAAAAGGATCCCTTCCTCCCCTGTGGTCCCTGGGGGCTTCCCTTGAACCCCAAACCTCACACTCACTAGCCGCTGTCCGGTGTCATAATGACAGAGGTGCTGACGCCTCTGTCCCCCGCAGCCCTGGGCTCCTCAAGAACAAAGACCATGTCTGTGTCACAGCCACATCCCCAGTGCCCAGCACAGAGCCTGGCACGCATTGGGTGCCTCAGTTTCCTCATCATGTCGTTGTGAGGGCTCGATGAGTTGACACATGTAGGTCGCCATATGTGGACCAGTGCCTGGCACTGGAAGCAGTAGACACGTGTTAGCCGTCATTGTCATCCATGTGGCTCAGAATGCACATAGAAGACCTGGGTGGCAGCAGCGCCAGCTGCTATGGAGCATCTACAACTGCCCAGTGTCAGGTCCCATAGCCGATGGGGACACGGGGCCCTGGAAGGAAGAAGGGACTTGTAGGAGGTCACGCAGTGAGTTAGTGCCAGAGCTAGGCTCAAACCCGGGTCTCCCAGCTTCAAGACCAGCGCTCCTTATCCTGCTTAGGGAAGGGGTGCCAAGGGCTGGCCTGAGGTCGGGGCTGTTCCTCACATGTGAGTGCTGTGGGCTGTGGCTCAGAGAATGGCTCGGTGCCTCTACGGGGGCTGCGGGCAGGGGCAGCTGTGGGTGGGGTGTCCAGGGATCGCTGCTAAAATAAGTGGTGGCTTCCTCTGAAACGCCTCTGCGGTCTGTGCAGGGGAAGGAAGTGGAGGCCTGGAAACCGGAGGGGGCAGGGGGTGAGCGGCTGAAACTTCCGCTCACTGCAGAGACCTAGCTGGGGCACCCCCCACCCACCCAGACACACGCTTGGCCCCAGCCAGGCTGTAGCCTTGGGGCCTGCGACCAGGAAGGCTGGGAAGCCCAGCCCCAGCCCTAATATGGCCACCCAGGGACTAAAGAACCCCTCTAGGCCCCCCTTGGCCAGGTTCCTTCCCCTCCCCAAAGCACTGGCCTTTTCACATGCCATTCCTTTTGCCTGGAATGCCCTTCCCTACTTTCTCTTTATGACCCAACGCCAACGTCACCTCTTCCAGGAAGCCTTCCCTGACCACCCACTAGACACACACAGAGGCAGGATCAGGCACCCCCAGACTGTCCTCATAGACAGCAGTACTCACCGTGATGGCTGGCATTTATTAGGTGCTTCGTGTTTACAGCATGCCAGAGACTGCTCTGCACAGATGATCTCATTGAATTTTTACCAAAACACAATGCAGTGGTTCTATCAATAGCTTCATTTTACAGGTGAGTAAACCAAGGCTCAGAGATGATGAGCAACTTCCCCAAGGTCACGTAGTCAGACAATGGCTGAGTCAGGAGTGTAACTGGGGTCCGACTCCACAGCCGGGCTGTTTAAACAGGTGCCATCCTCTTAGACCAGAGTGTGCAAAACCCCTCGCCAAGGAGGCTGTGCCATGACATCAGACAAGCTGAACTTTCCGCCTTGCCCTGCCTGCCCCGGAGCGGCGGGGAGCTGTACAGTACCCTGTGACTGTGAGCTCCTCGCGGGCAGAGGGAGCCCGGTTTTCTGGGCACACTAGGGACTGCTCGGTATGCAGGAGGCCAGGACACATTTGCTAAATGAGGGAATAAAGGAATGAATGAATGAGTGAATGAATGAATAGGGGTCCCTTCAATGCCATCAGTAAGTGTGACAGGTACTATTCCAGCTTCAAAATTCCAGGTCCATCTCCCTTTGTGCCAGCCCTGCCTAGGGGCTAGGGGCGAGGGCCCATTTGGACAGGGTTCAGCTCAGCCCGGTGTCTGGCAAGGAGACTCGGAGCCCCTCCTGCCACCTGCCCTCTGCAGACGCAGCCCTCTGGCCCGACAGTCCCCCAGCAATGGGCCCCGAGCCCTCAGTGGGGCCCACAGCCACTCCTGAGGAGGAGGCTCTTTTCTGCAGCTGCAGCAAGTCAAACGCCTCCTCTGGAGAAGGAAATGAAAGTGCCACTGCGTGTGAGTCATTGGAGGGTCCCCTGGGAGAGACTGCTGCCACGAGTGGCAAGGGTGGGGGAAGGCTGGGCAGGGTAAGTAACCTCCCAACATCCTCCAAGAAGGCCTGACTTCACCTCCCAGCCCCTCCCCAGACATTGGGGTCTTCAGCTTGGAGAACAGGCCTGGGATGGCCTGGGAGATGCCATCTCCACCCTGGGGTCTCTGGAGGGCTGCTGAGAGGGCAGAAATCAGGCGTGATCCCCAGAAGAAATGGGAGATGGAGCCAGTGGGAGGTCATGGAGGCAACTGCCTGCCATGGGGCAGGGATATGACACAGTGGCAGCTGCCTGGCAGCACCGTGCACTGGGCAGGGTGTGGGCCTGGATTTGAACCTCCCATCCTGGAACCCCAGCTAGCTGCCCCTCACTAGCTGCAGGACCCAGGCAACTAGCTTCCCCTCTCCAAACCCTCTCGTTCCTCTTCTGCAAAGTGGAATCATGGCACCAACCCACAGGGTTAGCACGATGTGGTTAAATACGTTAACACGGCCAGAGTGCATGGAAGAGTGCCCGGTCCAAGGAAACCTTCAGTGAGTGATGACTGCTAGATCAGGCAGGTCTCGTCAGGAAAATGGAAATGCTCTAGGTTTCAAGCAGAGATAATTTAATATGGGGGCCTGTCTTCTACAGAACTGGTAGACAAAAAACAGGAATGGTGCAGCCACCCAGAGATAAGACTTCCCAGTCGTAGCCTACTTCCTACTGGTGCCGTTCATTTAGTTGCTTTATCTCTCAGGGCCTCAATATTCTCATCTGTAAAATGGGAATCAAAATAATGCATTTTGTTTTGCAGGATTGAATACGATACTGTATGTGAAGTGTTTGGTAGAGTGCTGGCGCAGAGTGAGGGCTCGACAACACTCCTAGCAGATGCTCCTAGCAGATTCCTTGTCACCTCATTCTATGAAGCAGGTTCTACATCGTTACTGCTCCCATTTTACAGATGAGGAAATGGAGGCACAGAGGGATCAAGTCTCCCAATTAGTAAGTGGTAGGGCAGGTTCGAGCCAACCTGTGGGGCTCCATGATCATTACAGGATGGTCCCAGTTTTACCATCGACTCTTCTCTCCCCAACCAGCCTCAGCCAGGCCCAAAGCCTCTCTCCTTCTCAGAGTTTTTCCCTGGGCCTCTAAGCCCAATCAGCATAACCAGCACCTGCTCCATTTGCAACACCTGACACCAGGCTAGCACCTTTCTCAGGTCTGGGGCCTTGGAGTCAAACCAGCCTGTATTTGAGCCTTGCTCTGCCATTTTCCAGAGAGTTTGGAGAAGCACTTCCCTTCCTAAAGTCTCGGTTCCCTCAACTGCAGCATGGGGAGAGGGCCTCGTCCTAAATTTGCTGGGCTGTGGTGGGGACGACACGAAGCCATGCTCAGGGAGCATGTGGCACTGGAAGGGTATGTGTGCTGAGTTCATCAGACTCTGATCGAAAGTCAATCACATCCACAGAGTCCTGGGGACGCTGCCAAGTGTTTCCTTGCTTTTCCCAACACGTTCTCAGCCCCTGGAGTGCGCAGCGTGGGTAAGTGCTGGGCATTCCTGTCTGTCTGCTGTACGACTGCCCTTCTCCCGCAGACGGCTTTTCCCAGGCTCCTTTGCCAACTGGCGTTCTGCTAGGTTGGGTCAACGGGAAGAGCTGGCAGAGATTGGGGGTGGGGGGAGGGGAGGTGGCAAGGTATTCCCCCTCCCCCCCCCCCCCCCGGCCCCCTGCGTCGTTTTCCCAGCACGGGCTGCTGTCTTCTGTGTCTTGGGGGTCTATAGAACCACCCTTTCACCTGTGGTTCCAACTCCCCTGCGTGGCTCCTGCCATGCTTCAAACTACCCTGGGCAGTGTCACTCCTTCCTGCTTTGTCTGTCCAGCCCTAGAGGGGCAGCAGCTTCTGCCATTGCTGAGTGGCGAACTGCCTCAGCATTTGCTGTTTGGATTTTCAGCAAATCCCTCTTCCATATAACCAAGTCCCTATGTTAAATTTCTTCTGTATGAAATACCTGGAGTGGTTTCTGGTTTTCTGACTAGCTGACTCTTACAGCAGACATCTAGACTTTTCTTCTGCCCTAGAGTTTCCTCCCTTTTTTCCATCCCCAGGGTCTTTATCCTGGAGAGTCAGCGTCAGACCCCCAAGGTAACGTCACATGCAACTTACTGGAGGAGGAGTTCCTTCTAGCTCTTTGCAGTGAACTGCAAGACAGAGCTTCCTCATGCTAACACTGACCGTCTCTTGTGGCACAGGTTGGGTGTCATTGCTATAGATGCTATGCTATCTCTTTACCTTGCCCTTCTAAAGAAACATCCGCACAGAGTGTGGGCAAAGCTGTTGAGAGTCAGGGGAGAGGAGAGCAGTGAAGAGGGTGGAGAACGCACTCCTGCCATGCCAGCAAAGAGCCTGGCGCAGAGTAGGCGTTCAGCAGCTCCTGAGTCTCAGGCCCAAGCTTTGAATTTTGGAGTCAGCCTTAGGGGAAACGAAGGCCTGTTCCATGCCAGGCAGCTTCCCCAGGGGCCTGCTCCTGAGGAGCAAAGGAGGGGCAGACCACTCTCGGTGAGCAGAGGGGCAGTGCTGCCTCCCACCCAGGGTCACTGGGACTCCTTTCAGGGGCTATTCACGAGTCTTCCCACCTTGGCCTCCCCACTCCCATCTGCCCTTCCAGGCCCTGGGCAGAGGTCACACCAGCCAGTCCCCTGCCTCCAGACCACAGCAGGGGCTGGCCAGATGGGAGAACCTTCCTGGGTCTACCTCATCCCAGGATCTAGGTCCTTGGCTTTGTCACGTCAAAGCTTCCCTGCCCCTAACCCAGGGATCAAGGTCATTTCTAGGCTTTCTGGGCTCTCGATTTCCCCTTTTTTGAATGTTCTTTGGGTGCTGGACCCAAGCCACCAGGAAGGTAGGAGGAGCCCAAGAACTCATTCAGGCCAACCTCACCCTCCGTGCTTCAGGGAAACTGAGGTTCAGACAGAGATTCGCTGGAAGCATGAGAGTAATTGGCAGGTTGGCAGGGAGTGAGGGGGTGAAGCCAAGGCTCCAGGGACATGTGTCCCACACCAGCACGTGGGTGTACAGCCATGTCACCTGTGCTCCCATGTACTAAAGAGGTCTTACACATTTACAAACCATCATACTGCCATCATACTGCAAGCTCAGCAACCAGGGCTCACACCTGCATAAACGTCCACGTGTACCCCAGTGGTAGACATGTGCACCCGCCACTGTGCACACACACATGGATTTATACTCATGCCACACTCATCAGTACACAATCAGCCACACATGTGCCCCATAGAGCCCCACCCATGTGGACAATGTCACCTGTGTGCTCTGTGCACGCAAACAGCTGACACACACGAATCAGTTCACCAAGGTGTCCTCGAACACAAGGACACACATCACACCCGCGCAGTTTGTGTGTTCACCCCCACACGGACACAGAGCAGCATCCAGACAGCCCTCCCGGATCACTCCTCTGCAGGTGACCACGGCTGCACACACAGCCTCCTGCCTGTGCCCTCCCGCACGGCTCACACATGCTGCCTGTCTGCGTGCGGACGCAGGCACACTCACCACCACCCACCCAGAGCACCACCTTGCCCAGTCTCCTCCACAGACCCCCACAGCCACGTGCTCTGACCCCTCCATGGTAGGACACTCCTCAAGGGAACTGGAGCCACCTGGCTATCCTTGGGACTAAGAGAGCACCCAGCCCACCCTCAGCCCCGTACCTACACTAGGTGGCTTGGGTCCCAGGGGAGGGGAGAAGGCTGCCCAGAGCTCAAAGTCCGGAGGCCGAAGTCTTGTTTGCAGGTGCTGAGCGGAAGTTGCACAACCTGCCTCAGCCCGGGTAATGCGGGTTTATGGTCTCTGGCTTCCCCTTGGCTGCAGGCCCAGGCCCAGCCAGCAACCTGCTTCTCGAGGAGAGGGTGGGGAAGGTGGCTCTTCCCTCCCCTACCTGGGGAACCGGTGGCCAAGGAAGGCCCCACCTGTCCCCTGCTATGTGTGCTGCATGCCCAACACTGAGGTGCACAAAGCCTAGAACCCAACCTTTCCCTTCCTGGATGGGAAACTGAGGCCAAGGAAAGGCAGGGGGACTTCCCCAGGGTCACCCTGCAAGCTGGAGCCCAGGCAGCACTGGCACCCAGGCTCGGTCTTTTCTCTAAGCCCTTTGTCAAAAGAATGATCACTCTGAAGCCTGACGGTTCTAATGCAAATGAGCAGAGCTCTGGGTACAGAAGGAAGGGACCCCAGAGTCCGGGGTAGGGACCACCCTTCTCACCCCATGCCCACCATGGCTGAGTCGGTTAATCAAAGGATCACTCTGCCGTATCACCAGCTCATTGAGCTTAGCAAATCTACGCCAACTTAAAATAATTTTTTTTTTAATTTGTGAAATTTCTCGGCTGGGCGTGGTGGCTCACACCTATAATCCTAGCACTTTGGGAGGCTGAGGTGGGAGGATCGCTTGAGCCCAGGAGTTGGAGGTTGCAGTGACCTATCATGATGCCACTGCACTCCAGCCCGGGCAACAGAATGAGAGCCTGTCTGCAAAAATATTAGTAATAAATACATTTGTGAAATTTCCAACAATGTGCACGAGATGGATTGGCAAGGCATTCAAGGGCCACGGGATGTCGGGACCTGGAGTCTTCAGACCGGGCTGTGGCCGGCTCTCCCCAGCGGTCTTCACGTGGGTTCCCTCTAGCAGCAGGAGCGGGGAGGTGGGGCAGAGACAAAATGAACATTCCTGAAAATTCCAGGAATCTTCTAAAGCATTAAAAACCATCCCATGCCTGCCTTCCAGGCCTCCTCCATCTCTCCCTTCTTTCCTTCCTTCCTGCTTGTCTTCTTTGATTAGTTCATCCAGACAAAATCATCAGGCAGGTGCGAGTAGTGTGGTAACAGTGGCCTCTGTGTGTTGGGCCTGAGGGTCAGAGATGGGCACGCACAGAGCAGGGGCAGGGGGAGAACCCCTCGTGGACAGAGTGAGCCTCGGTTTCTCCCCGATGAGGAAGGGAGGAGACGGAAGAACTCTGTGGTGTTGGACTGGCATTGGAGCTATCAGTGAGAACACAGGATTCAAGTGTGTATATGCGTGTACAGAGAGACAGAGAAAACATAGATTAAAAGGGTGTGTGTGTATATGTATGTATATATGCACATGTACACATGTGTATATGCATATGGTATGTGAATGTACACATATATACAGATTTGATATATGTGTATATGGTGTGTGTGTGCATTCCCCAGCTCTGTTCAGCAAGAAGATCTGGAAGCAGCAACATTCTAGTAGTGATGAGCTCACCTGGCCCCGAGATCTTGTCTTCACAATACCATTTGCAGAAATGGCTGATTCCCAGGCCAAGGTGGAGGAAGTACAAGATGAGTTTGGAACATCTTGGTGAGACAGAGAGTAAAGAAGTACTCAGGCTGGGCGTGGCGGCTCACGCCTGTGATCCTAGCTCTCTGGGAGGCCGAAGCAGGTGGATTGCTCAAGGTCAGGAGTTCGAAACCAGCCTGAGCAAGAGCAAGACCCCATCTCTACTAAAAATAGAAAGAAATGAATTGGCCAACTAAAAATAAAGAAAAAATTAGCCGGGCATGGTGGTGCATGCCTGTAGTCCCAGCTACTTGGGAGGCTGGGGTAGAAGGATTGCTTGAGCCCAGGAGTTTGAGGTTGCTGTGAGCTAGGCTGATACCACGGCACTCTAGCCCTGGAAACAGAGTGAGACTCTGTTCCAAAAAAGAAAAGGAATTACTCAAAGAATAATGGGGACATATCAAAGGAACACAGAAGCCAACTGGAAGGGGGTTCTTCTGGCCAAATCTGGTCTAATTTAAAAAGCAAAAAAAATAATGATGGCAATGGATTGTAACCCAGTGAATAAAATAGGAATCCATGAATCTACACTGAAGTAAACAAACAAATGAATAAATAACTGGGCAGAAGAGAAAGCTTTTCCTTACATTAGAATGCCAAATAAGAATTAAAGAAAATCACCTTTTGGCAAGTGTGATAATAATTATTATTCCAGGTAAACGACATCAGTGAGAGCAGGTTAAAACCAGCGATGTAAGTGGAGCCAGAACGGGATATTTAGTGCTAAAGAATCTCCACCAAAGATACTAATTACTTACAAAAGTAAGCTTTGGGCAAATTGAATAGTCCTAAAAACACTGCTAGGAAGGGGATCTAGCCATTAGAAGAATGTACATCAAACATAAAAAGAATATTTCTTAAACAAGTTGTTCGAAAATCAGTCAATTTGGTAACATGAGGCAGTGACCCTTCAATGAGCTTTCGGAGAACTACCTTTTGCAAAATTGGTCTTTGAAGGGTTGGCAGCTTCCCCTGCACCTGCTCGAGTCCCCTCCTCAAGCCCCTGGCCCTGCTCTGGGCCTTCACCCAGAACTACCTCTAGCCTCCTGGCAGCCTCCCTGGAGGAGAAGAGGACTCACATTCCTTACAACAGCCCTTTGTGGTGTTAATTCATAACCCCATTTTACAGATAAGAAAATGAAGGCTTGAAGAAGTGAATTGACTTGTCCAAAGCCTCGTAGTCAAACAGCAACCCAGCTGGACTCGGTGCACAGGTTGACACCCTCCAGTGGCAGGGTTCTCTCCCTGCTCCCTTGCCCCTTGGTTCTCCCACCTGCTGGCGCCAGACCTAATTAGAGCCCCGCTGGCCTCTGGGAAGGCCTGGGAGGCGAGTGTGTTATTAGAGCATGAGATTCTGGAAGCTCCCACCATGTGTCATTATGTCTAATTACATGGGTTCAGGCTTCTGCGTGGGCTGGTGGAGCCAGAGCGTCTCCGTGCCCAGGTGGCCAGGGAATTTATGCAGCCAAGAAGTGGTTTAGAGGCTGCTGAAGAGCCCTGGTAACATGTTTGCCCCATCTTCCGGAGAAAGCCGAGCTCCAGGCCCTTCTCCGAGGCTGTGGGCAGTGCTCGCTGGAGGTGCTGTCGGTCCAGGTCTCGCTGCATGTTCTTAGCCAGACTTAACCAAACAATTTTTTAAAAGGATGAAATCGGAAGACTCACACTACCTTATTTCAAGACTTACTACAAAGCTACCGTAAGTAAGACAGTGTGGTGATAGCATAAGATTAGACCTACAGATCAATGGAACAGAATAGAGTCTAGAAATAGACCGATACACATCAGGCCAGTTGATTTTTGACAAAGGGAGCAAAGTAACTGAATGGAGAAAGAATAGTCTTTTTAGCAAATGGTGCAGAAACAATCAGACATCCATATCCAAATGAGAGAACCTCTAGACCCTTACTTCTCACAATGTCCAAAAACTCAAATGGCACATAGACTTAAATGTAAAATATGGAACAATAAGACTGCTAAGAGGTGATCGAGGAAAATATCTTTGTGACTTTGATAAAGATTCTTAGGATGCAAATAGCATAAACCATAAAAGACAAAAATTGATAAATTGGACTTCAACATTTAACACTTCTGCTTTATGAAAGTCACTGTTAAGAAAATGGAAAGAGAAGCAAAAGACTGGGAGAGCATGCCTGATAAATAACTGGTATCTGGAATTTAAAAATAACTCATAATTCAATAATAAGACAAACTGCCTGATAATAAAATAGGCAAGAGCCTTGAAGAGACACTTAAAAAAAGACACAAGGGCGGCAAACAAGGGCATAAAATGTTCAAGGTCATTATTCACTAGGTAAATGCAAATTCAAGCTGCAAGGCCCTAGCACTCCTTAGCTACAGAATGGCTAAAGTATGAAATTCTGACAATACCAAGTGCCGGTGAGGACGTAGAGCAACCAGAGCTTACGTTGCTGGCAGGAATGCAAAATTGTACAACTGCGTTGGAAAATGGTGTGGCGGTTTTTAATTTAGTTAATGGATGAACTTTGAAAACCTTATGCCAAGTGAGATTAGTCACAAACGACTGCACGATTATCCGATTCCATCTATATGAAATTTCCAGAATGGACAAGTCCAGAGAGATAGAAAGCAGATTAGTGGCTGCTCAGGGCTGGGTGAGGAAGGGGTGGTGATGAAAACATACTAAAACTGCCCGTGGTGCTGTCTGCACATATCTGTGACTGTACACACACCCAAACCCCGCTGAACTGTGCACTGAAAGTGGGTGAATGGTGTGGTGTGTGAATTATGTCTCAATAAAGCTGGTTTTCTAAAAAAAAAATTGACCCTGGCTATTCTTTTCTTTCCTCTCGCTCTCTACTTCCTATCTCCATAGTTTTTCTCCCCAGCAAGTATTTCTTGGTTGTTCCCCAGCAATTCCTGTCCCCAGTTCCCTCTGTCTGCCTTTTCCCCTCAAATGTCCCTACGCTGCATCCGGCTTCCCCTGGGGGTGGGGTGCAGGAAAAGACACCAGGCAAAGCCCGAGTCTCTGCACCCACAAGGCAGGCCGTGGGCGCCAGGACCCGGCTTAGGGTGGCGTGAGTGAGGCGCCCAGGGCACAAAACACAAAGCGGTGCCCACCCCGGGGCGTGCACCTGCGGTCGGCCCTGGAAGCGAGTGCTCCCCGTGTTTCCACCCCTCCCCCGTGGAGAAATACACAGGACATAAAATTTGCCGATTCCGTCATTTTAAAGTGCACAGTTCAGCATATGTACAATGTTGTGGAACTATCACATGTATCTAGTTCCAAGACATTTTCATCACCCAAAAGAAAACCCCGTACTCCTTAGTGGTCGCTCCCCTTGTCCCCCTGCTCCAGCCCGTGGCAACCACTCATCTACCTGTTGTCTCTATAGATTCCCTATTCTGGACAGTTTGCATACGTGGAATCATACGACATGTGGTCTCCTGTGACTGGCTTTTTTCACTTACCATGATGTGTTCGAGGTCCATCCACATTGCGGCGTGTGTCAGCACTTCATTCTTTTTGATGGCCAAATAATATTCCACTGTATGGACAGACCACATTTTATTCATCCATTCATCTGTTGAATTGTTTCCACCTTCCAGCTATTATAAATAATGCCACTGTGAACATTCGTGTTCAAGCTTTTATTAGAACACCTGTTTTCAGTTCTTAGGGATATCCTGGCAGTGGGGTTGCTGGGTTGGACGGTAACTCTATGCTCAGTTTCTTGAGGAATCGTCTGCTGATGCTTTGCACCGTGGGCTTCTGGCTTGTCTCAGCCTAGCCTGGCCCCCGTGCGCACTCTCCCATTTATAACTCTTGTCCCCACATGCCCAAGCTCATTAGCAGCTTTGAGGCAGAGGGGTTGACCTGGGCAACAATTCTAGGTCACATTTGGGGGCCTGGGAGGGTGTGCTGTGGGGTTGCAGTGCAAGGAGAATGTAGCGCGGGCACTGAGACGTCAACAGAGACCAGCACGGGAGACCCCTGGATGTCACTGTCAGGAGCCGGGACGTCGCACTGTCACACTGGCGTTGCAGGGAGCCCAGGTGAGAGAAACCACAGAGGTCTCTTTCTGAGCTGGGGGAAAGGTTACAAACGCTGCCTTAAGACTGGAGTGAGCACACACACACCGGAGAGCTCGCTCCAGTCCTGCTCTGTCCTGACCCCGTGCGGGAGCCAGGTGAGCCTTCTCCACCCCGCGGGCCTCAGTTTCCCAGACTGGAGAATGAGGACAACCAAGCTTCTCCCGTCCGTCGCAAGTGAGACTCTGGGTGCGAGCTGGCCTTGTGATCTACGAAGCACAGGGCAGAATCTTCCGCTGGAAATGCCCGCTCAGGCAGCTCCTGGAGCGTGGGGGACCTCAGGGAGACTGGCCCTGAGTTGGCTCTACGGAAAAGTCTGAGAAGTCGTGCGGAGTTTGAGATTCTACAAAGGGAGACCCGTTGACAACACATGTGGGGAGTGACTGGCTACAGGAAGGCAGCAGAGCATGACTCAGGTGTGGCTTTTGGGTTCAATAAATTAGAATTTTCAGGTGTTGGGTTTGTAGCTCAGCCAAGTTCCGAAGAGTGTGAGTCCAAACCACATGGAGGTGAAGGTGGCGGGACTCAGGTTTCTAGGGTTTTCAGGGTACAGGGACTTTCTCCTGAGCAATTATCTCATCTAAAAGAAGCCCAAGGCCTCCCACGTGGGCTTACAGGGAGAAAGCTCCGGACTGCAGAGGAAAGGGCAAACTGTGCTTTCCCCGCCCACGAGCCTGAAGGTTACACCGATGGTATTAAGGCAGGAAGACGTGCTGCTCTTACCTGGGGAATTCGAAGGTTACTAAGATTGGCAGGTTAAGGGGAGCAGGGACTTTCTCTGAAGGGACAGGGTTGTTCTAGACTCTTATTCAGCCCCCATGTGTGGAGGGAACATTAACCTCATGCCAGGTACTTGGCACTTATTATCCCATTTAATTTTCCCACCAATCCCTTCGTTTATGACAAAGCCCACAAGGGTGAAAAATGTAAAGTGGCCTGCCAAGGCCACAGAGCAAGTTAAGCATCGGGTTCAGGATTTGAACCCTGATCTCATGGCTCAAGGCTTGGGCTGGCTCCACCAAGCCACCTTGAAGTCTCCTTGAGAGCAACCAACAGGCCGGCATGTGGGTAGTCTCTAGATCAGAGAGGACATTCTCAGTGGGTAGTGCTTATTTGACCCTGTGGGGGGTGGGGACATGTATGTCTCCTCTTTTGGGTTTGTCTTGGAAAATCCCTTGCAAAAAATCCCATCTCTTGCAAAACTAATTCCTACTATCCTTATCTGGAATTTACACCAGTGGTAGCTAAAGGCCAAGACTGATTGGGAGAAGTGGGGCTCAGGGCAAAGGGTTGATCCATCCTGTGCAGCCCTCCTGGCCCCTGCATGTGGACAGAAGAACCTGTGTTCATTGCCAGACCCCCCTCCCCATCCTGGGCAGGGGTCTGGCAGAGTCCCCTAAGCTAAGACTGTCCTTGCTTGCCCAAACACAACTGCCTGGGGTTCTAAGAGACAGCGTGGAAAGAGCAGGAACTTCAGATTTAGACCTGGGTGCAAATCCTAGTTCTCATCCCTTCCTTGCTGTGTGACCTTGGCCAATGTCCCTCACCTCTTAGCGCCTTGGTTTCTCCTACTGTAAAATGGGACTGATAATTATCAGATGGAAGGGACGAGCCACTACGAGGGCACATGGTCATCATCGTATGGCAGCCCACGGGAAGCACCTCCCATCGAGGAATGGGGGTTACCACGAAGTTTCCCAGCATTGCCTCAGTTTCTAGAAGCCACCTTCCAAGGAGTAGACGCTGTGCCCAAAGTGCGAGTGCTCTTGCCTGGGCACTGGCTTGGGCCTGGCGAGATGCCGTGTTGGACCAGCCAGGGTCCCTGCCCTTTGGAAGCTCACAGTCTAGGGAGGCAGGCAGTGCCAGAGCAGGTGGGGGCGGCTCAGGGGAGAGGCTGCAACGGAGGATGCACATGGGCCCCTGGGGAGAGGAGGACCTGCCTGGGGTCAGGGAAGACTTCACACAGGAGGAGAGGATGGGGCGAGAGTCTAACTCTTTAACAACCTGTTTGTCACAGTTCCTGACCAATCAGAAAGGACATTGGCTGTAAACAATCCAAAGGACCCCTCATTGTCTACCAGCTGATGATTAATGCCCTGGGGAGGGGCATCTGGTGTTGGTCCTGACAGATGAATAGGAGTTCTTCTGACAGGGGAAGAAAGAACCGGCACACTAGACAGAGGGAACAGCATGTGCTCAAGCCTCATGACCAGAAGAAGCATGGAACACTCAGAACGGTATGGCTGTCACATACGATGGGGGCAGGGGTAGGAGATGAGAGCAGAGAGGGTCTTGGGTGCCACTAAGCTTGGGTAACAGAGTTAGGACCTCTCTGATGTGGCATTCCACACTGGTGACCCAGATGAACGGGCACTGCAGTGGGAGTCTCAAAGGTCTGGATGCTAGTCCTCTCCTGGGCCCACGACATCTACTGGGGGCCCCTACTAGGGGTCTGGGCCCAGGTGGCACACTCTTGGGAGAGGGTCTGGTGGCGGGGAGGCCAGGAAGAGAGGTTCTAGAGTGTCAAGGGGCTCTGGAGCGTCTGCTGGGCAGGAAAATCCAGGCAGAAACTCAGACGTATGGGCAGGGCCAGCACAGTGGGAGGTGGATACACTAGTGACGCTGGCTTCGCATCCTGCCCCCGGAGTGGCACTGAGGCTTCTGGTCTGCTCAGGAAACTCTCAGGGACGTTTTGAGAATAAGGTTCTAACACAGGCTCTGCTGCTGATGCACTGTGTGACCTTGAGTAAGGCACAGACCCTCTCTGGGCCTCAGGGTCCCCACATGCAGCACCAGGCAGCCTGTTGATTTCTCCCTTAGAAACGCCAGGTGTCCCAAGCTGACCCTCTCCTGCCAGCCACACCGACCCAGCATCATGGGAAAGGCAGGGACTGCAGACTCTGGCAGAAGTGAGCTTGAATCTCAGCTTTGGGACGCACTGGGTGTTTGACTCAGAGCAGGTGCTGGGCGCTGGGTCTTCCTTTGCTCATCTAAGGAAAGGGGAATTGCTTGGCGAGGCCAGCACTGCATGGTGGCAGTGGGAGAGCCTTGCTGCCTCCCTTGCCTTCTGAGAGTGTCCTTTGTCCTTTGCATGCTGGCCTGCTCAGTGGCAGGGCTTTGGCAGAAACTGGAGGCCAGTGGCGAGTGAGGAGGGAGACCGTGTCATTTAGGGTTCTCCCAGGACACTTTTGAGCATGGAAAGGGCACCGTTCGTAGTAACCAGCCATAAATCTGGGTGGTCCTGAGAAAGCCAGAGTTTATGATGCCCCAGTGATGAGCAGAGACTCAGAAATCCAGGCGGAGAGACAGAGGTGGGAACGCAGTTGAGGAGAGACGAGAGCAGGTGCGGGAGACGCAGCCTTTGGAGAGAGGCCGTGGTGTCTCAGGCAGGGTTCGGGGAGCTTTTCTGTGGGATGTACTGATCAGCCCCTCGGCCAGGCGGAGGCTCACACCTGTAATCCTAGTACTTTTGGAGGCCGAGGCAGGAGGATCACTGGGCTCAGGAATTGGAGAACAGCCTGAGCAAGAGTGAGACCCCCATCTCTACCTAAAAGAATAAAAACCCAGCCAGGTGTAGTGGTGCACACCTGTAATCCCAGCTACCCGGGAGGCTGAGGCAGGAAGATCACTTGGGCCCAGGAGTTGGAGGTTGCTGTGAGCTACCATGACTACTGCACTCTGCCCAGGGCAACAGAGTGAGACTCTGTCTCAACAACAACAACACCCCCCAGGAAACTGATTAGCCCCTCTCCAGCATCCCAAAAGAACCTCAGTAAGGAGCTGCTTTGCTCTGCAGCAGTTGGGAGTTGGACTGGGTTGGATAATCTTTTGTAATCACATGCCTCTGCTTACTGGTTGGTTGCTTCATTTTTTTCTTGGTTGTAACTTCCTGCAGAGACTGGTCTTTGGCTGGTAGCAGGAAGGGCCCCTTAGAGTTGGGTTACATAACTGAAAGGGCTTTTATGATGCCTAGAAGGCAGTAGCTGCTCAGTAAACACCCATGCATGGCCATCTATACCCACAAGTCCCCTTGCACGGACCCGGTGCACCGGCGTTTTGAGGCCCCAGCTAACCACCGACTTCGCCTTCATACTCTCCAAATGGCTCAGCCTCCCCTGCCTCCCCCTCCCCCACACACACATGAATTCTTAACCTGGGAGTGCAGGAAGTCCTCTGAGAGCCTGCTGGATCGCTTTCCTTTCCGCTGTCCAGCGGGGGCTGGGCTGGGATGCAGCTGGCAGGTGGGGGGGGCTCCCCCAGACCTTCTCTGCACAGCCCCTCAAACGTCACAGGCAGGGCCTGCATTCCTCCATCCTTAATGCCCCCTCTGGGAGTGCAGGCCTTCAGAAACCTGAGCCGACCAGCTAACCGGTGCAGGCCTGAGGGAGATGGGCCCAGACGGAGGGGGACAGGGAGGGGCTTGGCTTCTGCCGCTGAAAACAGAAACCACAGGCCTCCCCCTCCCCTTTCAGCTGCTGGGGCTTCTCTGGCCAGGAAGCAAAAAGCTGGCTTTTGCTAAACTCACATAGGGAGATAGGGTTGGAAAAGGAACGAACTCAGGATGGTTTGTCAAGGGAGAAGAACTTTTGCCACGTATACCACATGCAAAGGTTTTCATGCTGGGGACCCTTTCCCGCCCTTTTAGGCTTCTAGAACAACAGGGCAGACTACCAGCATGATCAAAATCAACCAGATAGGTGAAGCTACTGGCCCTGGGTCACACAGCCAGGAAGTCAAGGGGCTGAGGCTCGAATCCAGGTAGGTTCCCCAGCATCACGCTACCTACACCCTCCTGCACGCCTCTCCCTGGTAAAGTATGAAGTTCTTCCTTCGGGGATTTATTCATTCCATTGATGTAAGCCCCCACCCCACCCCACCACACCACACTCTTGGAATCTTAAAATTGTGGCTCATTAGGCCCAAAAGGATCGTTAGAAATTAATTTGTCCAATTCCTTCTCCTACAGATGGGGAAACTGACTCAGCGTGCTTCAGCGTGAAGAGGCTTGTCAGGCAGACCCGGGTGTGAGTCCTAACTCTGAGGTTTCCTTTCTAGGTGACCTTGGCCAGTGTTATCTTTTTGAGCCTGAGTTTCCCCATCTTTTAAATGCAGATCACAAACACCTTCACTGATGAGCATAGCTCCTAGCACAGGGAGGACAGTCAGTACCGGCCACCTGCCTTCTTGCCTGGCAAAGGAAAATTGAATTTTAAGGCTCTGAGATCAGGGTTATCCCTTTAGAGGGGCTGGGAGGGCAGAGATAGCACGACTGTTATGCTAGAGCTTGTTTGCATTGGCTGGCAAGAGCTGATTGTTAAATAAGAGCTGCTGGTTAAATATTTGGGAATTGCAAGGCAGTTGTTGGTAGCTTTATATCAGCCATGGTGGGAGTATTTTGCACCACAGAAATCGGCAAATGCTGCAAATGAGGGATTTATTTTTTCTTTAAATAAAGGCCTGTAGTATGGGACTTGCCAGTAGTGGGAAGTGGCTCGTGGGATTATTGCACTTATTCTACAGATGAGCCTTTGGGGCGAAGGGAAAACTCCCTCTGGAAAAGCAACTCACAAAAGGCAGATTAATTGGAGGAAAGGCAAAGATTTATTTAACATGTCCATGGGGGCTTTCAGAATGAAGACCCAGAGACGGAGGGGAAATTGTCCATTTTTATGCTTAGGTTCAACGAAGTATGGACAATTGTGTAGAAATATGATCGGACAGAAAGGGCATGTCTGATGCTGATGGACTGAGTGTGGAAACCCAGCAAGGCCTGCCTTTCTGGATTCTTCCCTGCCTCCTCAATGGCATTCCTTCCTGCCAGGCGTAGGGCAGGGCCCAATCTGGAACGGAGGTCTTATGACCCACAGTCAAAGAGGCAGGTCAGATGATTTCTTTATGGCTGGTTTTTACATAGAAAGGTGAAAGAAAAGTTAGAGTAATATTTTAAGGTTTTATAGTTCACTTTGGGGCAGGGAGTTCTTGTTTCTATGACCCGCCTTGGGGAAGAGAGATTCCAGTTTTTATGACTGGCCTGGGGGAGAATGGAGAGATAGGCGGGCAGGAGAAAGTCAGAGAGAAACTTTTATTTCTGAGGCCTTCATTTTGGAGTATTGTTTTCTGGGTCCCAGCAAGACTCTGGGGCTAGCCATGCCCGCTAAATGTATCTGAATAACTATTATGAATTGCAGCTTCCCTATGTCCCTGCTGTGTGACCTTGGGCCAGGCACTTTACCTCTCTGAGACGTTTTTGTTAGGGGGGAAAACTGAGGCAAATCCCCAGCTATATGGGAGATGACGCTGGCACCACCCCCCATAGCAGGCTGGGATAGTTAAATGAGATGATGTTTAGAAAATGTACAATGCCAAGCTCTGAGTTCCACAAACAGTTGGTGTTAATATTTCAGCTACACGCTGTCTTCCCAGAGCGAAACGTAACCTTCTGAGAAAGATGTTATCACTGTGATTTCCGGATGAGGAAACTGAGGCTCTGAGAGGTGGAGTGACTTGGTTAAGCCCATGCTGCTAGGAGGTGGCAGAGCCCAGCTTTGGACCCTGGTCTGACTGGCTTCAAGGTTGGGTTTCTGCCAAGACCTCTTGGCCCCAGCCCAGTTCTAGGAGGCTGATTGCAGAGCAGGGGCTGTGGTGTTTGGCAACCGGTTTCAGGCAGAATGTGTGGGGTCAAATGGCCATCTGCCCCAGGGGTCTGCGTGAGCAACTTGGCTCAGAGCCCAAAGCCCGCAGTGCTGGGCCATGCGGGGTTAGCACAAGTGCCGCCGCTTCCACTCCTGGTTTGGAGGCTGCTTTGGGGCTGGGGGTCAGGCGTGGCGGTGCCCAGACCTCTGCGAGCCCCTTCTCAAAGAAAACCGATCAAACCTTCTCTGGTCCCCTGCTCCTGCCCTCTTCTTCCCCACTCCACCCCCAAGACAAGCCTAGCATGTCCTGGTGCTTGGAAAAATTATCCCCCTTCCCAGCAAACCAGGGGGAGGGCCAAGAAACCCACAGCCAATGCCTGTCTCTTCCTTTGGAGCATTTGCCTCGAATTGGGATTTGGGGTTGATGGACAGATGACATCATCGGCCCTGAATCCAAGGAGCCCCTTGCCTCCGTCTTGCTTTGAGAGCAGCCAGCCCTGCCGGGCATGCAGACATGCAGACGGGGCCTCAACCAGGACATGCACTTCGGCCACAGGTGCCAGGAGCTTCGGGAAGGGTGCTTGGGTCCCCTCACTTGTCTCCCAAAACTTAGGGGTTACCTGGATGCCTGGGAGAGAAATACGACCAGAGTGAGACCCGGCTGACTTGGTTCATTGATTCCCCCACTCCCTCGTGCTTAGCAACACGGAGCAAGCCCCGTTACAAAGTGTGTTTTGGACGCATTGGCTAGCCTCCCGAAGCATCAATTTTCTCATCTACAAATTTTCTCATCAGAGACACTGATACCCCCACCACGGAGCTGATGCGTGTACTACGTAAGTGCAGAACTCGGTGCCTGACTGAGATGATCTATTTGCTCATTTATCGCTTCACCTGGCCAGTTACTGCTTCATGAAGTTCAGGGTGGCCCTAGAATGTACTGTCTAATCCAGGACACTTCTGAGTGTGAAAGGGGCACTGTCATTGATTATGCCGGGACAGCAGGCATTACCCAGGACCTTCCTGGGCATGCAGGACTGCTCCTGCCACCAATCTTGGGCCTTCCCGTGCCAGGCTCTGGGCAGGTGCAGGAGGGCAAGGCGAGTCCATCACTGCCCCCACCACACGGGTGGAGAGAGACAGCTAGTCTCATTCGGCTCAATGTCAGGAGAGAACAGGTGTCCACAAAGCAAAGCAGGGCCACAGTCCCAGTGTTTTGTGAGCTTATGAAACTCCTTCAGAGGCCAGAGTGACACCCCACAGTGCCCCACGCCATATCTGCTGTCCCTGAGCAGCCAGAATTGCCAACTCTTTCCCTGTGGAGCACAGTGGTTTTGAGTGTTTCTACTGGGGACTGACATAGTGCCAACTCCTTTGATATTTCAGTACTAACAGTCTCTGAGTTTCACTTTCCTCATCTGTAAAATGGACGGCAATTGCTGCCTCCAAGCGTAGCTGAGTTTGTTAGTTGAAACGGCAAATATTGGAGTCTGGTGGAGAGAAGTTCAGGGAGGTGCAGGGATGTGGAAACTTGCATTTCTGCCTCTTGCCGGCTGCATGGCCCTGAGCAAGTCCTATCTGTAGAGCATAGGTTGGAATGATAATCCCCAAAGGCCCTCCCTGCCTTAATTAAAGGTGGTTAACTTTGGCTGTTTCCACATTCCAGGGGCCTCCTGGGTGTGGGGTCTACCTTGTCAAGCCAGAACTTGGAGCAGGTAGCAGTTCTGCCAAAGGCAGGCATAGATAACAGTTTAGCAGGCCCTGTCACAGGATCCACAAAGCAGGAAAGGCTTACAAAATGCATGAAAGGCTTACAAAATGCTTGAAAGGCTTACAAAATGCTTCCCTCCGGCAGAGCGAGGACACCCTGCACTTAGTGTGTTATTCCTTAGAGCCTGGCCTCAGCTTCTAGCCTGGAGCACAGCGTTTAACTCTTCACTGCACTCACTGAACATTTTCAGGAATACAGTATCGTGTGTCCACCCCAATCCTGCAGGAGAAGCTGACTGCCCCATTTTACAGATGAGGAAACTGAGTCCCAGAATGGGGAAGTGGATTATAGGAATTTGCACTATGAAGAAGAGACAGACTGGTTTTCTTCAAGCCTCCAAAGGACCCATGTCTGTGTTCTTTCAATAACCCTACAGATGCCTAGGGCAGAGAATAAAAACAATGTTAACCCCAAAGCCAAACCTCACCCATGTGCACGGGGACCAGTGGAGAGATGTTCTTCTTTGCCCCTTTGATGTCTTCTGTCCCCCAACCAGATGGCAAGTCCTTGACGGCAGGAGCTACGGCTGAAACTGGTCTTACCTCCGCAATGCTTAGAACAGTACACAGAGCAGGTGCTTGATCAGTGTGGATTAAATGCAAATATTTTGGAAGGTTTTGCAGTCATAAAAAAGGAAGCTCTTTATGGAGTTGATAGAAATGGTCTCCAAGAAGTGATGAAAACATAAAGTATATAATAGCGTGGGTCATATGCTATCATTTGTGCAAAAAATACAAAATATATATATATATACACACACATACATGTCCACATACACATACACACATACACACAAAAACACACTGGGAAGAGTATGCTTGGTGATATTGGTTCTCTCCAGGGATAAGAACCAGGTGTCTGGGTGTCAGGAGTGGAAAAGATACTTTTCACTATGTGCCCTACTGTACATTTTGAATTTTGAACTGTGGACAAGTATTATCTATTCAAAAAATAAATTAGCATGGTGGTGGTGGTAGAGGAAAAATAAATAAATAAATTAAACATCTTTAAAGTTGAAATAGCTAAAAACGGGTTTGTACTTTAAAAAGTGAGCCCAGTGATGGTGTGATGTTTCCTGCATCCCAATCCTTACCAAAATTTCCCAGGGTGAAATTGTAGAAGGTCAAGGTCAACAGGGCTCTTGGAGGGCTACCCCCATTTTGAACCGGTCCACGGTCACACAGGGAGAGCTGTGGGGGAGGTGGGAGGGACCTGACTCTTTCCCCAGCCAGCAAGGTTTGCTGCTCCTGGAAACATGACTCAACTGCTTAAACTCTCATGTAAGTTCTCTGCCGGACACGCAGACATCAGTATGTGGAGAAGGACCCAGTAGACAAGAGGCTCCCATGTCATACTTGGAATCACGTAAAAAATGAATCCTCCAATGCAATGGCCTTTGCAAACAACCAAGGTGACCATAGAAATTGATCATCCAAACCAATACACTTTCAGAGCGAAAGCGGGTGTTATCATAATCATGCCCAGATGATGAGAGCCAGTGAGACCTCCTGGGAAAACGGGGACTCTCTCCCCACAAATAACCCATCGTGGCTGGGTGCGGTGGCTTACGCCTATAATCCTAGCACTCTGGGAGGCCAAGGTGGGAGGATCACTTGAGGTCAGGAGTTTGAGACCCTATCTCCACAAAAAATAGAAAAATTAGCCAAGTGTGGTGGTGCATGCATGTAGCCCCAGCTACTCGGGAGGCTGGGGCAGGCTGGGTCAGGAGGATCGCCTGAGCCCAGGAGTTTGAGGTTGCAGTGAGCTGTGATGGCACCACAGCACTCTAGCCTGGTCAATAGAGCAGGGCCTTGTCTAAAAAAGAAAAGAAAGAAAGAAAGAAAACAAAAACAAACAAAAAAAACAATCGCCAGAAAGCTGGCAAGAATGCATTGTAGACAAAGGGCCTTCAAAGGAACATGGTCTGATTCCAGCTCCTCCTCCTGCCCCCTCTCTCCCCCACTGCACACTCCCCCAGTACCGATAATATGGGCCTTGAGTAACCTGGATTCGAGTCCTGGCTGTTTCCTGGGCCTCATTTCTTCATGTGTAAAACATAAATTCCGACCCTCCCTGCAGGGGTGCTGCGAGAATGAACCATCTCCCGCAGAGCCAGGTGCACGGAGCGTGTCCAGCACGCACTGGTTCCTCTTCCCTAACGCACAGAAATAATGAAACGACCCAAGTGAATCCTGAAACTCTTCTCCCAGACCAGATTCACAAATGCCACCTCGGGAGGAAGTGTGTCAGGCACTGTGCACAGGGACACGTTGGTTCTATTTTTGGGAGTCATTCTGTGAAGCAGCTCTTCACCGTGACTCATTTGGGGACTCGCTAAAAACTCCTTTGAGTTAAAAACAAAAGTTGAGTGGGGCTTAGGTTGCATGGTACCTTGCCCCTCCACCCCTGCCCTGTCCAGTGTGGCGGGGGTGCTGCAGGGGACTTGAGGGTCTCTGGGAGGATTAAACCTGACCCCCACCCCCCAGCATGTCACCAGGGGCTGGGACGATCTGCACAGGCCGGAGGGAAGGAAGACAGGGGTGAGAAGGACGAAGGCCAGGAAAGTGGGGTGGGGATGACTTCTCTGACCGCATCCCTCAAGTCCTGCTGCTGCACCCCCCTGGCTCTAGAAGCTGAGGGTAAAGGCCCCACCCCTCCCATTCCTGAATTATAGTGTGTGTGCGTGTGAGGGGGCGCTTCTTTATTCCCCTGACACTCAGCCACAGATATCAGCTTGCCTGCAGCCAGACCCATCTCTGCTGATTACCACTGGCTGTGTGACCTGGGACATGTTGCTTGACCTCTCTGAGCCTTAATTTCCCAACTAGAAAATAAGGACATTACGGGTAGCTATAAAAGGAGTTCTGTGAGGCTGGGGAAGGGCTTTGCAAACAGTAGAGATATGTGGTGGCAGATATGTGGGGGGCCCAGTCCTTCTTTTCCTGGTGTTCTGGTGCTGCTCCCCACTTTTCCTGCTAGGGGGAGTTTCCAGTTCTCGCTCTGTAGTTAATTAGGATGGTTCTCCGAGGATGGGATCTGCCCAACACACAGTGGGCCTCTAGTCACTTCCTCTACTCCCTCATACAGGCCTCAGCTCAAATGTCACCTCATCAGAGGGGCCTTCTCCAGCGCTGGCCATGAAAAAGTACCCCTGGGTCCTCCTAACCGTTCCCTGCTTTATTTTCTCTACCAAACTTGTCACCCTTGAAATGCCAGATATTTACGGTGTCTTCCTCCCACCCCCGTACCCCCCTAGACTGGACCCCCAAGAGACTCAAGGCTATATTTTGTTCACTCCTGTATCCCAGTGCCTAGAAAAGTACCTGGCCTATAGAAGGGGCTCACAGATACGTGTCAGGTGAGCGAATGAACTGTTCACTGCAGGAATATGGCCAATATCTCTGATCTGCTAGTAACACTGCAATACATTGTCTCAGAACTTCTGTTTCTTTCTATTATTTTTTGTAATGTTTATTTCTTACATTTAACTTTTCAATCTATCTGACATTTATTACGGTGTATGTCACGTGAGGCAAGGTTGTCAACGGATCTCCAATGAAATGGCTTTAACAATTTGCAGAATGATCCATTTCCTCCCTGTTGGTTGTGATGTCAGTCAGCATTTTCATCCACAACAGCTGGGACTAGGCTGGCTCCTCTGGGCCAGCTGCCACCCTGTCTGCCCCACTCTTGCACAAGCAGCCCAGGGCTGTGCTGTTCTTGGGGCAGGGCTGCCTAGTGATTAGGCACCAGGCACTGGAATTAGACTATCTGTGGTCCACCTTCCAGCTCAACCACTTACCAGCTGGGTGACTTTGAACAAAAGAAATTTGCTTTCCTAAGTTTCATTTCTAAGCCTCGTTAAGCCCATCTGTAAAATGGGCACGAGGGTAGCATCACACCTCCTTCAGAGAGCAGCTGGGACTGAACCCCATCAGGCAGGTGGCGTGTGCAGCAGCGAGTCTGGCACAGACGGTGGGTGCTCAGTTGCTGTCATTGTTATTATATTAATAGATCACAGCCAGTTGAAGCACCTTCTTTCACCGGGCAAACAGAAGGCCAGCGGGCATTCACCCTGTGCCCAGTACAGCGCTGTGACAAGTTGGGCAGCTGACAGGCAGTTACTATCTCTGGTTCCAGCCCTCCTGGGGATGCTGTGCAGTTTTTGTTTTGTTTTGTTTTGTTTTTTTTGCTGTGCAGTTTTGAAAGCGGAGGAAAGGCAGCAAGGGTGGAAACAGGACCTGTCCCAGCCAGGAGCGGCCCCTCTCTGAGGAATTAAGGTCCCCTTAGGAGGTGCAGCAGGGAACGGAGCCTCCACCCTTGGGCCCCATGGAGGCTTTGACTTTCAGTGGGGGTGTTAAGAATTCATTAGTGGAGTCTTTTACTACTTCCAGAAACCTCTGCACATGGACTCCTGCTGGTCCCTGGGGCCACAGGAAGTGGGGAGCTCCAGAGGAGGAGGCGCTGGCTGCTTCGAGGGCGGGGAGCAGGGCTTTCACTGCATCAGGATACCCTTAGAGCCTACTTCAGTGCCTGCATCCAGCTGGTGCACAATAAGCGCTTGTTGATGGGCCAATTTCAGTCATTGGCCAATCTCAGTCTGACGAGCACTGTGACCGGAGCAATGTCAGGTGACGGGGAAGCCCGTGATGCATGGTAGGGGTCCACTGGTGTCTGACTGCACACCCTCGTCCTAAGTGTCTAGAGCCTACGAAGAGGGGAGATGCTGGCCCTGACCCGCTGTGTGGGTCTGGGCCTCAGTCTCCCCACCTTTGAAATGGGGAGGGAGGTTCCCGCGCCGTCCCAAGGCGTGACGGAGCCCAGGCCTCCGGGTGCGGGGAGGGCGCGGCCGGGTCGCCCCCCGAGCCTGCGTGGCGGCGGCGCGCACGAGCGCAGGGGGCGGCGCGGCCCCGCGGCGGGGAGGGGCGGGAGCGCGCGCGCCGGCCCGCGCAGGCGGCGGCGGCGGCGGAACTGAGCGGACGAGCGTGCGGCCGCGGCGCCGCCAACTCTGTGGGACCCGCCGCTCCGCGCGCCGGTGCCCCCGCCGGCAGCCGAGCCCGCCGCGCCGGTGAGTGGCCTGGGGCCGGGCGGGCCGGGCCGGGAGGGGCGGGGGCCGGGGCCGGTCGCCCACACCCGGCCGAGCGCGGCGCGCGCCCGGGCAGCGCGGGAGGCTGTGCGCGCGGGAGGGCGCGCGGGTGTCCGGCCGCCGCGGGCGGGCGTGGCGGCGGTGTCCGTCCGCGGGCGGGCGCGTGCTGGCCGGCGTGTTGCGTGTGCACGTCGGGGCGGCCGGCGTGTGGGCTGGCGTGGCGTGGCGAGCGCGGGGAGGTGGGCACGGCTCCCGCTCAGCCGCTTCTGGAGTGTTCTCCGTGGGCCGGGGACGGTGCCCCGCGCTTGGCGGAGCGTGTGCGGTCCCGGGGAGAGCGCGCGCGCGCACGTGTGCGGGTGTTCCAGCGCGACTTGTGTGCGCTCGGGGGAGCCTGGGAGGGCAAGAGTGTGCCTACGTGGCTGTGAGTGTGCAATCTGTGCGCAGGAGAGTGCGAGGGGGTTCCTATCCAGGCCCAAGCGCCCGACGTGCCTGCCCGGCCCGGAGCCCGGGGCCCGCGGAGAGAAGCAGCCTGGCGTGGGCCTGGGGCCGGCTGGGCCTGGTGGGAGGATCGGAGGACGGACCGCAGAGCCTGGCCGGACCAGGCAGGGGTGGAGGTCTCGCAGCCAGACCCTGTCAGGGCCCTGGCCCGACCCTCCAGGACACACAGGCTGGGTGGGGGCTGTGGTGGGCCCCTCCGGCAGGCACCAGAAGACTAGTGTTCAATTTTTCTAAGTACCCCCTCCGGGTTCCCTGGCTTTGTTCTTGGCTTTCTCCAGCCAGGCCACATCTTATCCCTTTCCCCAGGCCTGGGGGACTGACCCTAGACGTGTCAGTGTATGTGCCTGCCCTGCTAAGGAAATGGCTATTCTTCTGGCTTATTTGTGCCCAGCCTGGGCTCCAAGTGTGAACCCCCAAGACGGTAACATTGATCACAGCAGGATTGGGACACCTGGGACACTGGCTTCTAAGGTCTGTCTTTGCAGTTTTGACTAATAGTTTGTGTGTGTGGCGTGCTTTATAAATATTGAAAGTCTTGCAGTCAAACATCGTAGTTTCTTTATAGCAAACTTTTTAAAAACTCTGGTGCTCCTAGTTCCTCTGAATTTTCAAAATTCAGCTTGCCTTTCTAAGGGGAAAATGTCGCCTCAGGAGTTTGGTTTGCAGTATGTGCAGGGGAACCCTGGAGGCACGCTTAAAAACTGTGTCGCTAATGGAAGAAGAATTTCATTGAAAAGGACGCAGAGCCGGCTGGACGCGCCTGCTCCCAACATGGCAAGCTCACCGAGTGAACTTTGAACATTTTCTTGTAGCAAACAAAACCTGGAAGGAAACAAAAAGACCCACATTCTTTTTCTTTTTTTGTCCTGAAAAATGAAAACAAAAAAAAATACACCTTCTGGGTTTGCTGGAAATGCTGCCTCCTTTTCCCCCATAAAGGCCAGGCGCTCCCTGTATCCCCCACCCCCAAATAAAATACGCCTGCGGGGAGCCGTGGAATGAGTCACTCCCTGGCAGAGCGCCCCACGGGCAAACATTTGGGAAGGTTCTTGCCTAACTTCCCAGAAGAAAAGGCCCAGGATTTAAAATGGTCCCTGTGGTTTGTCAGCCTCTGCTGTCCTGTCTGCTTCGGAAATGACTAAAAAGTAGTTTCTAGCTCCACAAAATAAAGTCTCAGACTTAAGCAGTGGTCCAGGTTGGTCTGGATTTAGAGCTGTTCAGGTTTCCAGAAATGGAGCGCCTGGCTTTTCCAAGTGGGTTTGCTGGTAGGTTTGAGCAAGAAAGGAGGAGGGGAAGGGGAGGAAACTCACATATACGGAGTGCCTACTCTGTCCTGGGAACTGTGCTGAGGCTGTTCATTTCCCAGTGGCCATCTGCTGCAGAAAATGCCTTTGATTTTATGCACAAGGAAACTGAGGAACAGGGAGGTAAAGCTCATGTCCTGGACAGCTGGAGGCAGAATCCAAAGTCACCTGCCTGGCTTCACATTCCTCCTTCTTTCCCTTGCACCCGGGACATGACATTTGACTTCCTAAGGTGCACAGACTGGATGCTGAGTCCTTTAACACACATCTGTTCATGTAATTCTCACCGTGAGATAGGGATTATCATTTCCATATTACAGATGAGAACACTGAGGCTTAGAGACATGAAATAACTTGCATAATTTTGTCAAAGTGGCACTACGACTAATTGTCACCGTTTATTGAGGATATACCATGTGCCAGACATAGTGCTAAAAGCGTTAGTGGCCTTATTTCACTCAATCCACTCACTAACACTATGAGATGGGAGCTGTCACCATGACCGTTTTACAGATGAGGAAACTGGAACACAAATTCAATAATGTGCCAAAGATCTGATGCTAATATGTAGCAGAGCCTGGCTTTGAACCCAGGCTTGTCTGAGCGGAGCCCATGGTCTTCCCATTGAACTTGGAAAGTAACAGTTGCCATGGACTGTGTGCCTAACCTGGTGCTAAGGTCTGGTATTGTTATCCTGGTTTTGCAGAGAGGGAGGTTAAGTAGCTTGGGCAGGGTCATAAACTGGCGAATGGCAAAATCAGGATTCGAACCCATGTCTCTGGTTCCAGAGTTGAAGTTCTTAACCTTAAACTGCATGTGCCTGCCTTTGTCATGCTTGTCTCCTCTCTCATGCTGCAAAGCCAAGTGGGTTAAGACAGGCCAGGTTCCTGGGGGGCTGGGTTGCTGCAGAGCTGGGAAAGGTCTTCCTGAAGGTGCTGCTGGCTTTCCCTGTCCACGCGTGCACCTCTGGAGCTCATGAGCAATGCCCAGGGCCAGAGCTATCAGAGAAAAAGGGCAACAATTCTCATTTTTTCTTTCCAAGTGCCACAGATACTTTTCATAAGGAAAGCGTCGAAACAATTGTCAAAAGGAGAAGAACACTTCTTTCCTCTTCTTGGGTTAGAGCAAGTGAGGGAGAGGGTGGAGAGGAGAGGACCCTGGTGAATCATCCAGGATTAAATACAGGTTGGCACCTCTAGACCCCAGCGTTCTGACCCCTAACGATGGGAAGTCACCTCCATAGGCCTGACTCTCAGTTCTGAATATCTGACAACATCATTTCTACATTGGCTTCTTGTCATTTGTCATTTAAGTCCTATGCTTCTCTCTTTTCCCAGTTCATTTCCATTTCTGTCACGGTTTCTACTACACTGTACTTGAAAGGAACGTGTGTTTGAGGATCTGTGTGGTTTGGGCTATGTTGTGTCCCCTGCAAGTGTCCTTTGGTATTGAAAGAAAAAGGTATTTCTCTCCCTTCCATGTATGTTCTGCAAATTGATGAACATTTGCAAATTGCTTTGAGATGCGTTAATTTAAGGTGTGAAATAATAGATCTTGTGCGAAGGCTCAGCCACATTTCTGGCATTGATGGATTTCTCTCCCGTCTGGCCTGTGATTTGGGGAGGTAAAAATAGTCCTTGTTTCCACATTTTTATCTTTTTTTTTTTGCTGACATCATTCTTAGGAAGTGGTGTGCACATGCCATGGAACTTTCCTTGGCCATTACCTAGGAACACGGAGCTCTGGGCAGCAAAGGTGCTACTGGAATTAGGGGAGTTTGGGGGGGTGGTCTCGGCACCCCCAGGGTATCCATGAAATTGCCATGCAACGGGCAGTGGATGGCCAGGTTTGTCCGCAGATCAGACTGTCGAGGGCCTCAGTGGCTTTTTGGCATTTGGCTCTCTTCTCATTTCTGACTCTTGGGTAATGGCAAGATAGCTTTTGGGGAAAATGTTAGTTGAAAAAGAAAAAATCAGGCCAGCGACTTCACCCCTTCCTGTCTGAGTTGGGCATATATACACAGTCCCTTCCTTCGGCCAAACCTGAACTAAGCCAATGGCCTTCTCAGACTCAACTTCCAGACGGAGGAGCCGACTTAGGGACAGGTCCGTTGGTGGTGTAATTTCCTGTGACGTTAATTTTGGGAACTTGAACTTGGAGTGTGATCTAGCATTTTGACATTTGTCCTTCTAACGGGACTTGCTTGTGTGGAAACACCCACTTATACGGGCCGCACCATTGTCTCTAATTCTGGATTTTTCCACAGGCCACTTCTCGGGGGGTCTGGTGGCAAAGGCATGGGTCTTCTAGCCAGGCCTCCTGGCTTCCTCCAAGGGCAGGCTCACAGCGCCCCGCAAAACCCGACTGGCCACTGCCACTGTGGCGGGGATCTGTGGCTGGGCCAGTGACAGGAGCGATGGGAATTGAGAGACGGGTGGCTAGGCTCTGAAATGCATTCAGTTCCAATGGCCTTGATTCTCATGGAGCAGTTCTTTCTTTCTCCTAGACATCTGTGTGATGGTGACCTCATAGGAAAGAAAAAAGGGGCTTTATGTAGGAATTCCATAGAGTGTGAAGGAATTCCAACAGGGGGAGGGGAGGGAAGTTGCCATTGGGAGTCTGCAGCAACGCCTGCATTTTCCCTGAATTGTTTAACCCTCACATTTCAGAATTAGGCTGGGGGGCTGGGTTGGTACAGAGATCCCTTTAAGGAGCACTTCCCCGAGTCCCAGAGTTCTGGCCGAGGCTAGAGGGGTTAGTCCCTCAGACACATTCTACTGCAGGTGAGCGGCAGAGTTGGGCTCAGTCCACAGCCCCTTTCTCTAAAGCCTGCCCTCTCCTGTTCCTTATTCTTCAAATCTTCGAGACTTGGGATTGTTGGGAAAAGACACCTGCAAAGAGATGAGCTTGCTTTACAGACGACCTTCAGCTCTGATGAGTCTGTTCGGTGGCTCATAATCCAGAGGGCACTGCAGGGCACACTGGGGTTGGGCCGGGCTCTGGGTTTATTTGTTGTGGACTTTTGGGGTTGCAAGGACTATCACCATGTACCCCATTTCGCAGAACGGAGCCCGAGGCCCAGACAGGGGAAGGCGTTCCCCCCCCCCCCCCCCCCCCCCCCCCGCAATCATGTTAAGAATTTGAGCTTGGGCACCAAATAGAGTGAGGCTCGAGTCCCAGACCTGCCCCTCCTGAGCAAGCCGATCACCACTGAGCCTCCGTTTCCTCATCTGGAAAACAGGGATGATATTATGACCTCATAGGCAGGGGAGAACTAAGTGCAGTAATGCATATAAATGCATGTAAGGCGCTCAGCACATGGGCAGCACAAGGTATGTGCCTGACGCCCTTCATGAGAGACAAAAAAGTACTCAGTTACCAAGACCTGCCCAGGGCCACACAGCGGGAGGGCTGGCTCTTTGCTGGAGTGTTTCAGTGCCCCCTGCATTGAGGCCCTACACAAGGCTGAAAGGGGTACCAGGGACCCCTTCCATGTGCCACTCAAGCACCTTTGTATGATCATGCCCCCAAAATCACGGGGAGGGAGACAGTGGCCGTTCGAAAAGAGGCAGGATTTAAGTGCCAGGGTGGCCCCGAGGTGCCTCAGGGAAATGTGTGGAACTCCGTCTCTGCCTTCCCCACCAAACCCCCGCAAAGTGAGGCCGAGAGCCTCGTTAGTTTTTGGTGTGGAGCTGGAGAGTCTCCAAAGGCCCAAGGGCCGTGTCAGCCGTGGTGTGTTATGAAGCAAGGCAGATGTTTTGTTAATTATTTACACAGCGTCGCCCCGGCAGAGGTCTGTACCGACAGGAGTGGCCGTCATAGGCTGGTCCCCTCCCCCCACGGAGCCTTCACTGACGGTCACGCAGCAAGGCCTGCTGGAGTCCCCGCACTGTGCACCCTTCTGAGCCATCCAGGGTTCCCTCAGACTGGCCCGCTTCCCCTGAGGGGAAGGAGAGCTCCTTGTCCTCCACAAGTGCCCCCCCCCCATGACAGGTCCACTCCCCAGCATAGTCACCTTGAGAGAGGAGGGTGTCATGTGGGCCCAGCCTCTACTTTCTCATCTGGAAAGTGGGCCAGCAACACCAGCCACCAGGCCCTTGATTGTCAGGCATGAGTTGGGGTGATTTGCCTTAGAAACTCAACCTTAGGATTAGAATTTTGAAGAGAAAGGGGCCTGGGATCAGAGCCTTCTCTGAAAGGCCACTGAGGATGAGGAAGGTGAATTTAGGGAGGGGGAAGGCAAACCTAGCCTTCCTCCCTGTTACCAGCTTTACATAGGAGGTTTTTGCATAGGAGCCACTGTAAGAAAAGGTTCTTCTAGGAAAGGTCCCGGCTGTGAATCTACAGGGACGGAAGGCAGATGGGTGGTTACCAGGGCCCGGGGGAGGGGAGAATGGGAAGCAGCGGCTGCATGGGTACGTGTTTCCTTTTGGGCGATGGAAACGTTTTAGACTAGAGGTGGTGGCTGCACAACGCTGTGACTGCAGTAAATGCTGTTGAACTGTTGGCTTTAAAATGGTTAATTTTAAGTTATGTGAAAAAAGTGTTTTTAAACAGAAAAGAAAAGGTTCTGCTGTGTTTTGAAAAAAGAAAAGCATGAAAGCCTCTCGTTTTACAGACGGGGACACTGAGGCCCTGAGAGAGACCACGACCAGCCTGAGGGCTCGCGTGCAGTCTGAGCTGCTGTGTGGCCCAAATCGGATCTCCGTGCAGCTTTCCGGCCACGGCTCTGTTGTGACCCCCCGGGCCTGGGCTGTGGGTGGACAGGCTGATGCGAAAGCACAGGCCAGCCGGTGCCGTGCGGGCCGCGTGGACGGCGTTCCGTGAACTGGAGCTGCCTTGCTGGCCAGTGCGTGGCGTGGCGTGTCCGTTCTGTCATCGAGAAATCCATCCCAAAGTCCTGGGAGCGGGCACAGAGACCCTCCAGCTGCCCACCCCTGGCCTCTCGCCAGCGGCCGGGGGCAGAGGCTGCATCAGGAGCCCCCACAACTGCTTGTGAGTGACTTGCAGCACACGAGGCACCCTCGGGGACTGACTCTGGGGAATTAAGAGACGTGAGGTTTGCCAGAGGCCTGAGAGGACGGGGGTGAAGGGCAGGGGGACCCCAGGGCGGGGGGCAGGCGAGGCCAGGGCTGGGGTCCTGAGCTGCAGTGTGAAGCCGGGAATGTGATCCTGCTCCTCCAGCCTTTGCTCCCTTCCGTAGACCGTCTGCGCCAGGCACTTGCGTGTGTCATGCTGGTCTAACCTTCTTACACGGGTGTACTCACGGCGTCCTACCAGCGACTCTGTGCCGTGGGCACTGTTATGCCCGTTTAATAGGTAAGGAGGCAGAGACCCAGAGAGTCCAGGGTACATAGTGCCTGATCACCATCGGCATGTGTGCCGTAAGGATGCCTGCAGCATGGAGGGCTGCCCTCCAGAAGTGCCCATGATGTGGCTTTGAGCTGGTGGCCAGGCCCAGGCCTGGGGAAGGGCTCCCAGACAGCTGGGAGGAACAGTGTGCACTGAGGTTCTGTGTTAGAGCCGTAGAGTGTTACTTCATCGTATCATCACGTTTGTCATCTGCCTCCAAGACTGAACATAAGCTCCAGGAGGGTAAGGCTTGGTCTGTGGCCACAATTGCATCCTCTGTGCCCAGCACTGTGCCTGGCACATAGTAAGAGCTCAGATAATAGTTACCGAATGAATGGAAAGTTTTAAGTGGGCAAATGGCAGGATCCTTGGCTAATGTTTACATGGAGTTAATGAATCTGTTTTCAAACATTGCTCTCTGCAAGGGCCCCTTCTCACTCCCCAAGTAGGCAGCAAAGGGTTGAGTTGTGCCAACTGACCCTTTCGTGGGGAGAAGAAGTTTCTTAGAGAAAGGGCTCAGCCAGTGAGGAGGAACCTAAGACCAGAAGGGCAGTGCCTAACAGAGTTATGGGGTCTCCTTCCTGTGCCCCTTCTCTGCAGAGGCGGCTCCCAAATGTCTGTGCAGGAGGGCTTTGGGTTGGACTGGCTGGGTGCGGTGTCTTAAAGCTGCGTTTTCTGCCAAGCACACTTGTTTTGCTTTAGAGGGCATATCTTTTAGTGGTTGCTTTGGGAAGGGGCTGAACGAGCCACCCCTGAGCACAGACATTGCTGTTTGGCAGATGAGCAGGGCCCCAGATTCCATCCCTTCCCAGAATGCGGGCAATCTGGCATTGAAAGAAGAAAGATTCCTTAGCTGGTTGGGCTTAGTGGGATCACTGGGCACCACATGGCAGACAGGGGGCAAGGGCCAAGGAGCCCACCCGTGGGTTTGGCAGGTCCCGTTGAGTCTGGCTGGAATCAGCCACCCCAGGATCTCAAGTGTGGACTCGGCGTGCTTGACTGAGTCACTTGTGTGCATTTCCTTTGTTCGTCTCCCTCAGGAATTTTGGTGGCCTTTTGTGTTTGTTTTAAATGCCAGCCTCCTCAGCTAGCCCAAGAGGAAATGAGGACTGGATTTTTGTCTGTGCAGAGGCTGGGACAAGTGTGGGAGCAGTCTGCTCTGGGAGCCAGCCTGGTGGTGACAACATGGCATTCAGAAAACACTCTGGGGTTTTCTGTAGGGGTGGGGGGCACCGTGGGCGCCGTGCTGCCCCAGGGCTGGGCACTGCGATCACCAAAATGAATAAGACTGGTGCCCAGGTATCACAGTGCCACTCCCCCAGGGGAGCTTAGCACCACAGCCCTGTGCTGAAGCCAGGGAAATACACAGGAATCAGAGGAGATCCCTGCCCCATCTTCCTGGGGAAACGTGCACAGAAAATACCGACACCCCAAGCTACCACCTTTCATCTGCCCGTACTTTTCTTGTATCCCACATTGATCGTGGGTAGTTGAGGCATGTCATCACCCAGCCTTCCAAACTCCCCAAAGGACAGTGGCCTGTACAAATATTCCAGTGCCATTTGGGGACGGGACAGGCAGTTTGGAAGGTGCCGTTTGGTGTGTGAGAAGTCCCAGGATGCTCGAATCGTTTATGGAGTGGCATCCTTGAAACTGCACAGTCTTGACAATTTCAGGACATATGGTCCCTGTGATGTGCTAATGTTAGCAATTGAGATATTTAATTACCCAGAAAAAACCCCTTTCCTACCCAGTACAGGTTACTGGAGAGCTTTTATTTCTCAGAAGGAAGGTCTTGCGCAGTATAATTTGGACCAGCAGAGAGGGAATCATTATCCCTCATTAATTTATTAGCTAATTAAGTGGTTTATCTGGTCACACGTTTATTTCTTCAATTGCCATTCATCCAGCAATGTTCGTGGGTCCCACTCTGTCCCTGGCCTGGTGTTAGGCATTGGAGATAGGATGGAACAGAGCAAATATTGCTGGGTCCCTACTGTGTGCCAGCCCCTTGGGTAGTGCTGCGGGCTACAGGTGAGTGCATTCATTTTCAGTGGACATTTACTGACCACCTACTGTGCGCAGACTCGTGGAGATGCAGAAATGAAAAGGACACGGGCCCTAGTGGTTTGAACTCTGGCAGTGCTTTGGTGGGATCTCTTGGTTCTGGCCCTCTGCTTACTGTGATAAACCCAGTCAGCCACCATTCACAGGCCACACGATGACGTCCCCAGAATGAACCAGAAATAATCCAGATGCCCCAGGAACCGATGTGAGAACAAGGCATCCCCTTCACACGTTGTGTCTCAGTTCAGCGTCTTGCCACCACCCAGCATTTTGAGACAGAATGTGAGATCTCGTGGTTGGCTAAATACATAAATATTTTATGTCTCGATATTCTGAAAGCGAAGCCCAAATGCACAGAGCCGCAGCACATCAGTGCTATAGATCATATGTTATAATAATCTGATGACATGTTGTTTAAATATTTATGGACTGATGCGACATGACAATGGGGGAGAGAGGCGTCTCAGAGCAGAGTCGTGGCAGATGCTAGAAAGGAGGGAGCAGATTCTCACGATCCCAGGAAGCGTCGGGCGATGCTTGGGTTTCTGATTTGACGTTTTGGGGTTTTAGGACAAAAACCATGGCTGACATTTATCGAGCACTTGCCATGTGCCATACCCTTCACTGACATTTCGGTGAATCATCACAGCGCCCCAGAGAAGAGGGGTCTCTTAATAACCCCAAGTTACAGTTGGGAAACTAAGGCCTAGGGCAAGTCAGTGATCCTCCCCAGACCCCACAGCTAGTGAGTGGCCCAGGGACAAACCCAGTTTGACCTGACTCTGCTATTCTGCTCTATCGGTGATGGGTCATATCAGAAACTCCCCACCCCCTCCTGGGAGACCCCTTGCTTGGTACTAACTGGACTTTCTAGATCACAGGAAAGGAAGGTGATGTCTGTAAACATCAGGTGGGGATTGAAGGCACAAGGAGCGAATACCTAACCCGGGAGGGTGGTGAGCAGTGCGGAAGAGCCCCTGTAGCCTGGTCCCTGGCACATGGTGGGTGCTCAGGAGATGACAGTTCCTGCCCCCTCTGCCTTT
Source organism: Mirza zaza (assembly GCA_008750895.1). Lineage (NCBI taxonomy): Eukaryota > Metazoa > Chordata > Mammalia > Primates > Cheirogaleidae > Mirza > Mirza zaza. The sequence goes on along the minus strand of VSMD01066433.1, from coordinate 121,319 downwards.
CTTTTCGTTATTGGTTTTGTAGTCGTTAAGGAAGTTCACTGCTGACTGTCCCCTGTACAGGTGTCCTGTGTCCCCCGAACCTTTGCATTGGCCTCACCCTCTCCCTGCAGTGCCCTGGAAGATGTCAAGTAATAGCCCATTCAGTCTCCAACAGCCCAGTGAGTCAAGTCGGGGTGTCCTTGCTGTGCAGATGAGTCTCCCAGAGTCAACACTAGTATCCTTGCCTTTGGGAGCCACCCTGAGGGTTCCAGCCGAAGTGGCTGTTCCTTCCACGCCCTCCCTGATGCCGTCTGTTGGACGTGCCACTGAGCAGTCCATCCCCAGGTCTGCTGCCATCAGTCCTGCCTGCCTCCAGGGTGGAGGCCTCAAAAGGTTGATGGGCACATGCCCAGCACCCGCAATGGGCCTGGCACACAAGACAACAATAAATGGCCAACTATACAAGTTCAACGAACGAGACCCATAGGGCATGCGCTAAGTGCCTGAAAAGCGTCTCAGGCAGTGACAGTCTCGGACCCAGTGGTGTCTTTCAGTCCTGCAGAGGCCCAGGGGTGTCCCCACGTCGCCAGAGTGGGAGGGGGCGTGTCAGAGGGTCATGGAAATGGAAGGGAGGGCCAAATACGTAATTCGTGGGGCCCAATGCAAAATGAAAATGCAGGTTTCCTTGTTCAAAAAGCAGGAAAAAACAGAAAGTGTTTTTCTTTCCTTTGCAGTTTCTCTCTGCATCTGTCGTGATGTTTTGTTTCTTTGGAATGTCATGCTCCCTTGGACACCCTCACAGGTGCCAGGGGCCCTATCCCGTGACTCCATATACAGGTGCATCTGACCCGAGTCTCCCCATGCCTGTGCCCGGGCCTGGGCCACAGGTAGCAAGTGGCAGAGGTTGCTGGGCTGGGGAGCGGGCAGCTGAGTACCTGTCCTGGGAGGCGGGACCACTCGTGAGCTGAGGCTCCATGCCGCCGGCACACGCTGCGTTGTTCCACCAGACTTTACTCAAAAAACACAGATTCAGAGATAACATGAAGAATTTCAAGACAGTGAACCCAGTACGTGAAACCCCATGCCTGGGGCTCCCTTCTGAGGGCAGGGCTAGGTCACTTGGACATAGGCCAGCCCTGATGGGAGGGGCCGTAGCCTACTCTCACCCCCACACGCATTTCTTACCGAGCACGCGCCCTTTGTCAGTTTCCTACACGGGGTCAGGCCGGGTCTGACTTGAAGGGAAAGTTCCGCTGTTGAGCACTACGTGCAGACCACCGGCACAGGCGGCGACCACAGTCAGCCGGCCAGCTGGTGGGTCTCCCTCCTCATCATGGGCCTCTGGTGCCAGGGACACACTGCGGACATGGCCCTCCCCTGTCTAATCCCTCCCGTCGTTGCTAGATGCTATTGCATGAACGCACCCATCTCTCTGATTTCCTGTCCTTGAGGAGTGACAGGCGTCAGAAATCAAATGACAAGGTTGCTGACCTGCATGCTCAGGAACAGTGCCAGCGGGGAGCTCACATGCCACCAGCCACCCACGCTGCTCCCTGCCCTGAAGTTGGGGGCCCAGCAGCCACAGGGAGTGGAGGTCTGGCTACTCTGTAAGACACGAACAGAGTGAGGCTCGGGTGAGGAGTGCTTGCTCAGCACCTACCGTGCACCAGAGACCCGGCCAAGTGCTTTATTTGTGTTGCCTCGATAATCCTCATGACAACTTTGGGCTGACCCCGTTTTTCAGATGAGGATAACTGAGGCTCTGAGAAAGCCATAAGCCACACAGTTTAGATGTTGAGATTTGGACCTAGGCCTGGCTGACTCCAAAGCCAGTGTTCCTGGCACAGTCCTAGACGCACTGGATGGCTGGGGCCCCTGTTCCCACTGTCTGCTGCATGTGTATGGGGGTGGGACAGGAACCAGACCTCAGCGCTGCTGCCCGTGGGCTCCTTGCTCTCCGCAGTCACCCTCATCCTCGGCAGGGAGCAGATCTCAGGATCTCGGCCACAGCTCCAGCGTCTCCCCTGCAAGACGCGACCAGCCCTGTGGCCATTCTAATGCCTAGAGAGGCTGGCGGCTGGGTAGGGTAAACCTGCATGCAATGCACACCTCTCCCCACCTTTTGCTCACTGTGCCACCTGGGCTTGTCATCTCCCACGTGGGCCTCAGTGTTCTCATTTGTAAAGCGAAGGGTAATATCAGTTCCTGTCTCTGGGGGAGTTTTCACAACCCGGTGGGGTAAGCTGTACACGCCTCAGTTCCACGCCAGGCCCAGAACAGGCCGCCAGCAGTTGGTGATTGTCTTGGTGAAAAATGACATGGTGTGGGGTGAGGACCAGGCCTGTGACACTCAGGAGCACGTCCCCACACCAGGTTACATTGGAGGTCACTCAGCCTAGAGCCGCCCTCCCAAGGAATTTATCTCTTCCTCCTTTTGTTTGGTCATTCATTCACCCAGCAGAGCCAGGCGCTGTGCTGAGACAGAAGAATGAGCCAAAGGAGCAAAGTCCCTGCTCTCACGGTGCTGGCATTCTGGTTCATAAACAAGAAACAAGCACACGGTCCCTGGCCAGGAAGCGCTAGGGAGAGAAAGCTGGGGAAGCTTCCTCTGTTGGGGCAGTTTGGACGGCGGATTGACCCTCCCGCCATCTCTTTCTTCCCTTGAAGGGCAGTCCCTTAGGACTCTGCACCCTGCCTTCTGTGTAAGGTCTCAGCTCTCCCAGGGGCCCCAGGAGGGCCTTGCTGGGCTTTGCTTTTGCCTCAGGGTATCTTTGAGAAGTCGGTTTTCCCAGCTGGAATGTGGAGCTTTCCTCAGACTCCCCCAAGACTCACAACTGCTCCCTCCAACAGCTGCTGGTCATGGGGGCCGACCTGGCCTCCCCTTAGCAAACTGACTCCTCTTGGTGACCTTGCAGGGCAGGTCCTCTTAGTTCCATTTTACAGATAGAAAAAAGGGAGGCTGAGTGGGGCTGAGTTGTTTGCTCAGGAGCACATAGTGTGACCACAGCCGAGCCAGGATTTGAATCAAGGCCTTAGGCCCCCAGAGCACATTCTCAAAGGCACTCTGCTCCCGTGTGAACGGATGCTTCTGTTGTTCCAGGCAGCAAAAAAGCCACAGGTTCTACTCAGAGAAGCAGGTGCTTGGTGAACACCTACTGTGTGTCCAGGTCATGCTGGGCACTAGGGAGGGTTCCGTGGAGAAGAGAGGAGATAGTGGTGCTCAAATTGGCCTGAAAAGTGAGCATTTCCACGTGAGCCGGGATCACATTTACTCCTTGCTCCAGGGTTGTGAGGTGCGTGGAGTGAGCTTCACGTTAGGGATGAGGAAGCTGAGGCTCTCCGAGGTCACACAGCCCCAGGTGACCTCCTTACCCCACGTCACTTGCTCTGCCATCAACCCTGCTGTCTCCGGACCAGCGTCGGCCTCCACCCTAATTCTGCATTTGGACAATGAGGCCTAAAGAACATTTTAGCTGCTTGACCCCGAATTGGGACGGGGGCGGGGGTGTCCCCTTTAAGTGATCACGGACATGGACATCATTCCATAGAGAAATTGCTTTCAAAATCCCACTGATTCTCAGGGCGGAGAAGACCAAAGACACGACAGCGCGATCAGGACACGTGTCTGTGATTGGGGAGGGGGCCCCTGCCGACCCCCCCTGGGTCCGACAGCCAGGGCGATAGGGTTTTATGGCATCTGGAACAGACAAGCCTTTTAAAAGAAAATGGTTCCAAAGCTGTCCCATTCCACCGTTGGCAAGCAGTCCTTAAACGGCAGAGAAACAGCCGTGCTCTGTATTCACAAAATGGTGAGCTGGCATTTAGGCCCATTTATTTAAAGCGGGAGTTGAGGAGGCTAAAGACTTCGGCTCTGAGTGGCGGCCCGCGCTCGCTGCAGCAGGGGAGCGTAATCTTCAGGGCTTTCTTCCCATTTACGGGTTTTTTTGTTGTTGTATATTTGTAAAATGAGGCTTCTGCTAGCAAAAGCAGGTTTTAGCGAGTGCTGCGGCTCTTTCAAGACCTAATAAGGCCCCAAAGGAGGGTGAATTCCAGCAACACTTTCCTTCCCCCCCAGGGCCCCCCCACTCCGTCTTGCCTCATACACTTTGGGCGCAGGGTACCATTCATCTTGCCTCCCATTAATGGAATTACCGCCATCACTTCTGCAGGATGAGATGGGCCCTTTGGAACTGCCTTGGGGACAGAGGCAGGATTGGCCGCCAGGCAGTTTTGCTTAGAGAGGAAAGGAAAGAAAGAAATGAGACAGGAAACTCTTGCAAATGGATGCTTCCTTGGGTGTTCAAGATCCTTGGCCTTGGAGGAAAGGGGCTGCAGGGCCGGTCTTATCCCACTTCCTGCTCACATCCCTTGTGAGCTTCACCATGACGGGGCATGTGATGGCCCCCCAGTGACCCATGTGAGTGGGGCTTGTCACCTGTGCACCGACGCCCCTGGAGTTCAGAGGATGGGAAGGAGGGGACCCAGCATTTATGGGATGCGCACATACGACTAGCACTGTGCTGGCCTCTTTGGGTACATCTTGGGGAGTGGGTCTCTTTGGCCTGATTTTTAGATGAGACAGCAGAAGTCCAGAACTTGCTGTGTGTCACACAGCTCACAGGCAGTAGCGCTGGGGTTTGAACCTCCATCTGTCCATTTTCCTGGGGTACCATCGGTGCCCCTCCTCGAGCCTCCGGGAGGTAGCAGAGTAAGGACTCGCAGGCCAGATGCCTGTCACCAGCCTGCCCTGCCTTAGCCCTGATTCCATGTGAAAGTGAGCTGACTTCCGGGGGTCTTTGCTGTCACACAAGAATGCCTATCAAGGGCAATGCTGAACAGCAGATATTCCATCTGGAGAACCAGTGGAATTTCAGGGGTTGAAGAGAACAAAGGAGGGATGTGGGGAGCCAACTTTCTTCACTCATTCTGCCTTCTATTCTATGTCCTTTGCAGCAGGGCTGGCAATGCTGGTCATCTCCCCTGCCAGCTCTGATTGGTTGATAGGGGCTGCCTGAGATGCCATGTTGAGAAGGCTTTGGAGACTGCGGAATTGATTAGCAATGTCTGCTCAGTGCACAAAATGAGCTGGGTATGCAAAGGGCCAGAGCTAAGTTAGTACATTTCTCAACCTGATCACGAGCCCAGGGGCACCTGCCCTACTTTGTTCTTTTTATTAGTTAATTGTGTGCCTACCCACCCTGTGAACTCCTGGAGGGCAGGACTACTTGCCGGCACACAGTGGGAATTCCACAGATACCTGAAGGAAGGGCTTATGAAGGCTCCACAGCCGAAAGAGCTGTCAGTTGGAATTCTTCTACAGTGAATGTTTCTAAAAACATTTTTTTTTCTTTTTTTAGACAGAGTCTCACTCTGTTGCCTGGCTAGAGTGCATTGGTGTCAGCTTAGCTCACAGTAACCTCAAACTCCTGGGCTAAAGTGATTCTCCTTCCTTAGCCTCCTGAGAAGCTGGAACTACAGGTGCGTGCCACCATGCCCAGCTAATTTTTTCTATTTTTAGTAGAGACAGGTCTCACTCTTGCTCAGGCTGGTTTTGAATTCCCGAGCTCAAGCTATCCTCCTGCCTCTGCCTCCCAGAGTGCTAGGATTACAGGCGTGAGCCACCGTACCTGGCTAAAAACATTTTTAGACTTCTAGAGATGTGATCTAGGTGCTCACATATTGAAAACAGGGCCTTCCCTCTCATGCCACTAATTTGCTGGGTGTCGTTAAATAATTTCACCTCTCTGAGCCTTGGTTTCCTCATCTTTGAAATGAAGGTCATTCTTCTCTCATAGGACTACGGTGAGGGGTGACTTAGTCGATGATGGTTGTGGAGCCCCTAACCCACCGGTAACAGGGTCGGCGTTCAGAAATATCAGCTCCAGCTGTCTCCCCTCAACCTGCCGCTGGCACCTGCCCTCCGCTGGGCTGAGCTGCAGGCGCTCTGGGCCTCTATGCTTTTCTTCTCGCTGCTCAAACATCACTGCCTCTGGGGAGTCTCTTCTGACCTCAGGACATTGCTTAGGGACCCCTGCTTGGAGTCCCCTGTAAGCAGGGCCCCAAAGCAAGACTGTTCGCTGTAGAAGAATCCCCTCTGCTCTCTCCCCAGCATGGCCCCCACCCCTCGAGGCCTGCTGACAGGCCAGGGCCCTGGACCGGGAGCCCCTCTGGGTCTGGGACAGGCCCACTTTCCTCTGTGGTCCCAATGCCCAGCCCAGGGCTCTGCCCGGCAAATGCCCCGGTGGCAGGAATGAGGGGGTGGGAGCAGCACTCTCCCTGTTTGTTCCTCAGCCCTGTGTCCACGGGGACAGCTGCGATGCGGAGACTCAAGATGCCATGTCCAAAGCCCAAGCCTCTTTTGGGGCAAATAAGTCAGCTGGCCAGATGGAACCTGCTGTGTGTGGCAGGAATATTGTCACAAGCCTGTCATGCTTGCTCCAGGTGATTCTTTTAAGGACAGAGAGTTGCGTTTGGTCTGTGGGAGGGGGGCATTGGGAAGGGTTTTGAGCAGGGTGTGGACAGTGGAGGCAGCGGGGCATGGGGGAAATCCTGTCTTCTGGGGCGAGGGGGTGACCTAGAGCAGGGCCATGGGCCTGGTGTCCGCGGCATGGGCTCCTCTCCTGAGTCGGGAAGCAAAGAAGCCAAGGCTGCAGATTGGAACGTTCCCCTGTGGCTTAGCCTGCTCCAGGGTCTCGGGAGTGGTTCCCTGATGGACGACCGGGGTGGGGGTGGATGGGGCCCCAGTCTCAGTATCCTCATCACTGAGTCATGGAGGGACACTGCACTCTTTGCCCTTGGACCCTCCTAGGTTCCTGGCCCTTGATGCCTGCACTTAGGGTGGGGGTAGGGTGAGGCCCAGGCCCGAGGAAGCCAAAGGGTCAGCGTAGGAGTGAGGGGGGAAACGAGAACAATCACGAAGTGATAATGAATTCCAGTCAAACGACTGTTGTGTCCCAGAGACTTAGCCCAAGCAGTGGCCTCTGCCTGTCGCTGGAGTGCTCCGCAGGGAAGTGCCTGAGCCTGGCCCTCCACTAGCACAATACAGTATGTTGTTATTAACATATAACTATTAGCCGTCTTTTGAAAGCAATTCCTCCCCTTACTGCTGCTACTCCTGTTTCATCAGGAGTTTACCTGCACTGTCATCAGCTAGTCCTCACTTTTAAACGGCTCCATTTTATAAATGAACCTGTGGCTCAAGAGAGGTAAAGCTTCTTACCCAACTCACGCAGCAAGGATTTGAACCCAGATCTGCCTTTCCTGGAAGCACCTGAGCCGATACCGTCAAGGCTAAGTAGCAGTTAGCCGGGTGGAGAGGGCACCACCTGACACCTGTGAGCCGAGGCCTGGAGGTGGGAAACGGCAGGAAACTACACAGGGCTCTGTAGGGCCGACGTGGCGGAGGACAGGTGGCACCTGGGGTTGGGGTCAAGCAGGTAAGGAGGTCTTAGGTGCTAAGCTAAGGAGGCCGTATCTGGAAGCCCTGAAGGTTGATCAGGGAGGGGAGAGGTGCTCGGACAGGGGTTTTAGGAGTGTGTTTCTGGTGGCGCGGGTGGAAACCGGGGGCGTTAAGGCCGGGGGAGACGGGGAGGCTGGTGGGGAGGCCCTGGCGTTGGGGCTGCTGAGGACACTCCCAGAGCCTCTCAGCTTTCTGAGGCCACAGTTCTACCCCAAAAAAACCCTTGGCTCTCCTCCTGACCCCCACCCTTCCCAGCTGGGTGTTGCGGCCGGAGGCCCCTCACCTGGGCACCCCAGCCTCTCTGACGGCTTTCTCGTGGGAAACCAGGCGGACACCTACCGATGTGCTGGGGACGATGTGAGGATAAATGATAAAATGTGTGCAGCTCGCAGTGCTGCTTTGGGAAAGGGGAAAAAGTGCCATGGACGTGTTACTTTCCCTAAATCTGGGTTTCTGCGTGTTATTTTTTTCTTCCCCGTCGGAGACGCTGTTTCGATTCCGGGGTATGAGAAAAGCTGGGGTTCACGGGAGTGCATGCGCCAGGGCGGGCGTTCTCGCCGTCTGCTGAGGGTTACGTTTGCTCCCCAGGTTTCCAGGCTGCCACACTAATCTGCTAGAGCCCCATTCTCGTGTGCCTCCCGGGGACTGACTGTGTTGTCACCGCAATTGAGTTCCAGTTCTCCCTTTACTGACTTACGTATTTTGGTCCGGAGAAGTCAGAGGTGGAGCTGTGAGAACGAGCAGCTTCGAGTTCTAACACAATCACGCGCCCCGAACGATGACGTTTCGGCCCGTGATAGACCGCCTAGGTGACGTGGGTGTCGTAAGGTTGTAGTCCTGCGTTTTCACTGTTCCTTTTCTGTGTTTAGATACACAGATACTTACCGTTGCGTTACAGCTGCCTGCGGTGTTGAGGACAGTGACGGCAGGACAGATTTGTAGCCTGGGTGCGTGGGAGGTGGCTCCATCTCGGTTTGTGTCCGTGGCTCTGTGATGCTTGCATGACGACAAAGTCGCCCAAGGACGCGTTTCTCAGTGTGTATCAGACTGTCAAGCGACGCGTAATGGGATATGTCTGTGCCATGTTAGGTGTGTTGGGGGTGTGCTGAGGTCATAGGTTGCCCCAGGTGACTGGGAATGTCACCTGCAGTGAGGCGGGCTGACAGGGTCATGCTCGGTGTGGAGCAGGGTGGTGGGGTGGGCAGTGGCTATTCCCAGGTTCTGTCTGGGCGTCGTTTTCCACAGAGGCGAGGTTGCTCAGGAAGGTGGGCCCAGGCTAGCCCGCAAGCCCCCGCCACCCTCACCCTCACGGGGCCAGGCAGCACCAGGGCGATTCTGGAGGACGCTGGGTCCTGCCCCTTCACCCCTGCCCAACCCCAGGCCTAGCCCCACTTGGGATGCAGTCAGAATACTTTTAGGTTGAATGGGTGACTGAGGGTGAAGAGATTGGTGTCAGATACTGGCTGGACGACTTCATATACCTGGGGTCTCATCACCAGACCCATTTTACAGCTGGGAGACTGAGGTTCAGAGAGGCTGAGGGTCTTGGCTAACACACCTGGCAAAGGAGCCTCATGGCTGGTCTTCAGAATGCGCCTGACTCCCCCAGACTGCCCCTCCTGTAGAGCACCCCTCCCCTCAGTGCTGGGGAGGGGCCCAGCACTAGCCGGGCACAGCCTGGGAGCTTTGCCCGCACAATCTCATTTTAGGAAGGTCGTCTTCCTGCTTTTCGGATTACAAAAGTGGAGGACACTTGCATGCTGGAACAGCCCCATTTGTGGGAGAATGGTGGCTTTGACCCCTTTTGGGGGGCTAGCCCAGGGTGGGTTGTCATGGGCGTAGCTTTCTTGCCAAGGAAGAGCAGAAAGTCTCTGGGGTAAGGCAGGGCAGGGGGCTCCCCCTGGAACACAGGGCTAGATCAGGCCCCAAGCCACCTCGGTCCCCATATCTCCGTATTCTTACTCTACACTCTGTCAGGTGTAACCTGTGGACCAGGAACCTTTTTGTTTCTGACTTCGGTGCCCACCTGTGCTACATGAGAATGACAGAACCGCTTAAGCTGCTGAGTGCTGGTTCCGTGCTGAGCAATTTGCTGCATGATCCCATCTAATTGCCCAACTCTGTGAAGTCAGGTCCCTTTATTTGCACCACCTGACCCACGCCTCAGTGCTGCATTTCCCTCACAGCACTTACTGCTCTCAGAAATAACCGTGTCTGTTTGTCCGTGTCTAGTCCCCAACTGTCCAAAACCTCTGGGAGGTCAGAGCCTTCTCTGTCTTGTCCACTACTGTGTCCCTAGCCCCTCGGACTGTGCCTGGCTCCACGAGCCTCTCAAGAAATGCTTAACAAATGATGGTGGAATGAATTAACCCTCATTTTCTCAAAAAGGAAACTGAGGCCCACAGAAGACAGGTCTGTCCCTTGGTTGTAACCGCCAGAGCAGGATTGGAGCCCCTGCCTGTCCAGGGTCAGCGGGGGCCTGTCTCACTGACCGGCTTTGAGCCTGGAAGTCCAGATGGGCCTGTCCGCGTCCCTGCAGGTTCACACCGCCCAGAGAAACTTCCAGTCCAACTTGTGGCTTTGGATCGGCTCAGAAAAAGTGTGTCCTGTGACTGCTCAAGGAATCTGGGCATTTAGCCCAGAAAAGAGTGTGTTTCCTGGCTTCCTGAGGACTGGGGCCCACCCTGCCCCCAGCCTGAGCGTGCAGAATGGGAGGGGGGAAGAGGGAGTCCGGGCCTGGAAGGCAGCGACGTCGCGTCTTATCATCGGAGTGAGGCTCTCGGCCCACGCCAAGACGGTCCGGCGAGAACTGCAGGAGAGCGCGTTCCCAGGGTCCAGAGCGTCCTCGGCGACGTCATCTTACTGGAAAAGAGACGTCCTCACACTCATACGACAGTTGGTCCTGGGCTGCTCTCCTGGCACCGGGTATCATGGGGCACACGTGGGCGCGCCGTTCCCCAGGCACGGTGACCGGCGTCCACTGGGTCATCAGGCCGCCAGGGCCACGCGTTTTCAGAGTTCCTCCCCGAGTGCCGGGCATCTGGCCTCTCGCTCTGGCTGGGTGCGGGCTTATGAGGGGACCCTGGAAAGAGCTGGCATCGTCGGCCTGTGGAGTCTGCACACCGTGCTAGTTTCACAGTTTGCTTTTTCCACGAGAGGGGTCAGTGCATCTCACTCCCTCTCCTGCTTTTCGTTTTTATTCTCTTTCCCCCTTCACCAGGGGGCTGCCTCATCGACTGGCCTGGGGGCCCCTCCCTCGGGCTGGGAGATGGCCCCGTCCCCAGAGGGGTTAACTGGAATGACCCTAGGGTTCACCGGAACACGCCGGTCACATTTCTGAGAGGGAGAAAAGCCCCTTTTCTGTACTTACAGGAGAGTGGGGGAGGCCAGCCGCACTTCTCAGCCAGGATTGAGAAAAGTCACCAAGCACGGTGGCTGGAATTCACTGGTTCCCAAATCCCAGACCCAGGCCAGGCCCGGGGCTGTCTGAAGTCCCCACCAGTCCCTGGTGAACTAAGGACAGAAAAGGACTGGCCCGGCATTAGCTACTTCTATGTCAGGTGTCTTTTCTTTTATGAAGGGTGGTGATAATCGATGGAAACTTTATTTTATATGCCAGAAAAAGTTGGCAACCTTAAGTCTGTCTTCAAAATGCGGGGGAAGCTTTTCAGGCCTGTGAAATTCCCAGGCCCGGGAGCCACTGATGCGCTTCCTCTGCACACCAGAGGCGGGAGTGGAGCCCAAGGGAGACTCAGTGCCTTGAGGACTGTCAGGCCATGGCCGCCTGTGACCCCCGGCTCCCCCTGGTATGGGGTGGGGTGTTAATACAAATGATCACAAACTGGGTGGCTTAAAACAACAGATTTGTTCTCTCCCTGTTCTGAAGGCCAGATGCCTGAAATCAAGTTGTCGCAGCCTCAGTTGCTGCTGGAGGGCCTGAGGGAGAATTTGTTTTGTGCTTCTTCTTGGCTTTTGCCGGAAGCCAGCAGTCCTTGGAGTTCCTTGGCTTGTAGACACATCACTCCAGTCTCTGCCTCTGTTGTCACTTGGTGTTCTTCCTTGTATGTGTCTGTATCCAATTTCCCTCTTCTATAAAGACACTAGTCATTGAGTTAGGGCCCACCCCAATCCCATGTGACCTCACTACTTCCAAAGGTCACTCACATCCCCAGTTTCCAGGTAGACATGAGTTTTGTGAGGACACTGTTCAGCCCGGTACGGGGGGGCACAAAAGATGAGGAGGACAGGCCAGCAGATCCAGGAAGCCTGGTGACATTCCCAGGGAGGGGGCAGATACACACAGGAGCCAAGTCCAGGCTGGGGCTGCAGGGGCAGGTTGTATCACCCCGTGTGAATCGGCTCAGGGAAGAGCTGGGGTCCCCCGACTCCCTGCATCCTAGACTTGTCGATATGCTTTAATACAGGCACCCAAGACAAGTGGATGAGTAGATTAGTCTTCAGCACGATGGGGTTTTTTTTTGACACAGACCATCAGCGTAGAGTCCTTTGGCAGCCTCAGCCAGGGCAACTGAGGGCTGAGAGCCTCTGAGCGCTTGGCACAAGCTGCCAGCCCTGGCCTTGCTCCTTTGGGCTGGAGCGGCCCCTCCCTGTAATGACAGGGCTCCCTCATTCCTGGCAGCGCCCGCCAGTGGCCTCCCCTGCTTTGTGGGTAAAGGATAGCCCATGGGGTGAGAAGGAGGGAATCCAGCCACCTCCGTTACCCAGGGGCCCTTATCTATTTGGCAAAGGCTCTGTGGTCAGACGTTTCCGCCCGATACCTCCTAGCTGAGTGATCTTGAGCGAGGAGTCCCTGCGCCTCACTTCTCCTCCCCTGTGAAGTGGGAGCAGCAGTTCCAGCCCTGCCCATCTCGGGAGGACTAAGGACAAGGAGGTGAGTTCGAGGGTTTTGTTTTGTTTTGTTTTGTTTTGTTTTTTGAGACAGAGTCTCACTTTGTTGCCCAGGCTAGAGTGAGTGCCGTGGCGTCAGCCTAGCTCACAGCAACCTCACACTCCTGGGCTCAAGCAATCCTCCTGCCTCAGCCTCCTGAGTAGACTACAGGCATGTGCCACCATGCCCGGCTAATTTTTTCTATATATATTAGTTGGCCAATTAATTTCTTTCTATTTATAGTGGAGATGGGGTCTCGCTCTTGCTCAGGCTGGTTTCGAACTCCTGACCTCGAGCAATCCGCCCACCTCAGCCTCCCAGAGTGCCAGGATTACAGGTGTGAGCCACTGCGCCCGGCTGAGTTCGAGATTTTGACATCCTTTTGTGAGCCCTTCCTGTGCCTGGCACGGGGCCTGGCACACTGTAGGTGCTTGGTAAGTACTCGCTGAATAAGAGAGTATCTTGGAGCTTGGAACCTGAGATCAGGCCTCAGCATGGCCTTTTGCAGAAGGAGGTTCTGTAGGCATTCCCTTCCCCGTCCCGTGGACGCAGCTGAGACGACCAGGGCAGGGGTGGGGAGGCCAAGCGTGTGTGTGTAGTGCTGGGTAGAGCAGACGTGCGGCTGAGCTGTACCTCCGGCTTTGAAGCGCCACATGGCCCACTAGTAAGATTCCCCCAGGCCTGGTACCGTGGGAGCAGGGCGGCGTGCAGGACGCCACTGGATGGGGGCCTGGAGAGCTGGGTTCTGGCCCTGGCTCTGTGCCAGCCATGAGCAGGGGTAGTCGAGGTGCCCTGTGGATCCTACTTCCGGAGTCCCTCCGCCGACCTGGTGCCACCACTGCCGTTCGGGCCTCTAGCGCATAGCTGAGTGCTGCACTTGCCTGGCCGCCAGGCCTCTGCACGGGTTGTGCCCTCTGCCCGGAGTGTCCTGTCCCCGTTCCTCTGCTCAGAGCTCTTTCCTGTCCTGAGAAAGCACCCCCACACCCCCAGGGAGATTGCTCGTGGCTGTATCCACACCCTGGTGCGCAGAGCAGCAGTCACGGTGGCTTACAGTTCTTGGTTTATGAGGCTCCAGTCTCTAAACAGCCCCAGTGTCTAAACAGGATGGAGATGGGTCTCCCTTGCCTGACACAAGGTAGGTGCTGTGCCCTGCAGGTGTTTGTTGATTCATTTCTCTGCTCTGTGCCAAAGGCTTCCTCATCTTTGAAATACAGGATGTTGGCCTGGTGTATTCTCAAGGGTCTTTCTGAGGTGTGTGGTGAGACACGAGACCTCAGCTGAGTGGACTTGGGGTCTTCACTGCTCCCAGAGTAGAAGGGCGCGTGGCAGTGATGGCGTGCACGTTTAATGATTACTCGATGCTGACACGAAAATGTGAATGAAGCTCAGGGGATGTTGTGGGTGTTCGACACAAAACTCCCAGTTACCGGATTCCTGTCTGAAAAGGCAGGGCTGAGGCGGTTATCCTAACTACGTTGCCCCGTAGAACTTTCTCTGCACTTCCATGTCTGGTGAGAGTGTCTCGTAACGACACACAGCCGGTTCTGCTGGGATTCATGCCCAACTTTGCATGACACAGGCTGGCACCAGATTTCAACCCCACCTCTGCTGTCTCCCAGCTATGTGAATTTGCACCTCTTTTAGCCTCAGTTTCCTCATCGGCAAGATGAAGGTGGTAACTGCCCACCTCTTGGGGTGAGCCAGTGGACCCGCGTGCATGGCGTAGCCTGTGTGGCATGCAGTGGGAGTGCGGGATTTCGTGGCTGTTTTTAGCACGAGTATTCCTTACTCTAGAGAGGAAAGCGGAACAGAGACCGGCAGGCTGTTTAAGCCAAAAGATGTCTGTTGTCTGCAGAATTTTGTTTTGGAAGACAAGCCCAGGTTCTGGGTCAGAACCATAGCCCCGTGGGAATTGCACGGCTGAGCGTCCAGGCGTGTTTTAAAAGCTTAGTGACCACCCAAGCCTTTGAGCCTTCCACGTGGACGCTCCAAGGTCAAGCTTTTCGGGAACCCGGTGCACAGCTGGGTTGCTTGTCGCGCCGGTAGCACCGTTTCCGCAGAGGGCTGTGTCTGGCTATGAATAGACCTTTTTTTCTCTCTTTCCTGGTTGCCTGAATGGCAGTCTCCCTCCTGCAGTCCCGGAGGCTGACCTGAGCGTGAGACTCCAAAACGGACATCAGAGTGGGGTCGTCCGTTCCTGCTTGGACTCAAGGCTCTCGGCAAGGCTCAAAGAGGTGGGTCGATGGCCGCCGTGACCCCGGGAGCCTCGAGGGTCTCCCGGGCTCTGGTTTGTAAAGGCTGCTGAGTGAACAGGAGAAATCAGAGCTCACGGAAAGCAGCAGATCGGAGCGGCAGCCGGGGTTGAGGAGGGTGGTTCAGTGTCTCCAAACATAGGCCTGCTGGCTCTGTGGCGTCCGGGCCATAGATGTGACGCCTGTTAGAACAGGAAGGACGCTAGACAGTAGCCAGTGCTTGCTGCATCCCGGAGGGCCGTGCCACGCAGTGGTCAGCAGAGTGGATTCTGGAGTCACGTGACCTGGGTTCAAATCCCAATTCCTCCACCTAGACTGGGCAGCGCACCTTATGCTTCAGTTTCCCCCTTCTGCAAAACAGAGATAACAATGGACCTGTCTCACAGGGCTGTTTTGAGGGTTAAGTATGAACACAGAACAATTCTTGGTACGTAATAAATACAAGGGTAAACTGAGGCCCAGAGAGGGCAAGGGACTCGGCAGCAAGTCACTGGGGCGGCCAGGGCTGAAACTCATGATTCCTAGTCTCGTGGACAGTTCCCTCCTCCCCTTCTTCCCCCTCAGTCAGACTTTTTCAGTCCTGCCTCTTGCAAAGGAAATCGCGTGACCCTGCAGCCCACAAGAATCCAGACTGCACAGAATGTCTGAAACCTCTCTGGGCTGGCCAGGGGCCTCGCCGCAGTGCTATTCAGCTGCAAGTTCTTCCCCTGGCTTGCTTTTAAAGCTCTGTGGGGTCTCCGTTTTCTCGTCCACACAAATAGAAACATTAACCTCTTGACAAAGGAGTTTGAAGACTTACGTCCCTGCTTTGTCCCTGAACTAAGCCCCCTGCCAACCTTCGTCTCCCGGTCCGTGAAACAAGGAGGTGTCCCCCTGTTGACAGGGAGGTGCCCCCACCTGCCAGTCTGTGATTACTGCGGGGTGCCGGGAGGTGCCACGGGGAATGCAGGTCCCGTTGATGGCCGGGGCGAGTGCTGATTAAATAAAATCTAGTGACGCATTCTTCTAAGGAGAGAAGTGAAACCCACCAGAAATGCTGCCTGCTTCCGCCCACCTCCTCGTGTCAAAGGTGGTTTGAGTCATCAGAGTTGCCTGCTCTTTTCTCGCTCTGCTGTTTCATGGAAATGTTCCTCAGCCAGTGGCTGCGGCCTGATTGCCAGAAGTGTCCCATCTGCGGGCCCCAAGGTGTCAGACCTGAGGGGCTAGGTAGCTTCCTGACTTCTGCTGGGCACCCCAGCCGCAAGCACTGGAGGCTGCCAGCTCAGGGTGCAAATCCAGTGTGTTAACGTTTGAGGAGGGACTTCCCCGTTCTGAGCTTCAGTTTTCTCATCTGTGAAATGGGTGCGCACGCCCTGCCTGGCAGGGTGAGATGGCAAGGCCCAGCATAGGTGCATGACAGCCCTGCCCTGCCTCAGTCACCTCTTCCTTCCTGCCCGAGAGGCTCTGGCTCACCTGGGCTGCAGCTAGGGCAGAGCAGATGTTGATACACCTGAGTTCTCCCTGGCCGTAGGGGACAGAGGGACACTTGGCCAGGCCAGGAAGCTCTTGGGCATCAGGGTCCAGAGCATCTGGAGTGCAGCCCTTTCGGGCTTTTGTTGGGGATTTCAGGGCACAGAGGGGACAGACCTGAAGCAGGAAGGCCTCGCAGCCAAGACTGGAACCCAGGATCCTAGACCTAGAGTCACCCCAGCCGCTGGGTCCTCCTGTCCTGTGTAGGCTCACTTTCGGGTCGTCTGGGCACCATCAAGGGCCAGCCCTGTTGGGCCTGGGAAATCAGAGGTGGGCACCATGGTGGGCCTGCAGCAGGAGCGGCAGACCCTGGGCTAAGCCTCGCCTCGCTGTCCCCTGGCACAGGCCTTGGGCAAGTCACACCCACCCCTGAGCCCCCATTCCCTCACCCCAACAATGGGCATTGTGCCTGCTCTGCCGACCTTTCAAGGTTAGTCATGAGGCTTCCTGAGATGGTGTGGGCAAAATCCCTCCGCAGACCATCAAGAATTGCCCAGAACAACTTGTCATGTCACCTGTGACAGGTACAGAGTATATGGTCAGTGAGTGATGAATAAATGAATAATAGTTATTATTGACTAACTATTGGTATTAATACTGATATTTAATGATAACAATATTAATGGTAGTAGCTACCTAGTAGCTACATCCCAGACATCACCCAAGGAAATTTCCATAAGGTGCTGTTGTCTTCAAAATAACCCCAGGAGGTTAGGGAGGGCCCATTTTACAGATAAGGAAGCTGAGACTCAGAAAGCAAAATGACTAACCTCAGGGCACACAGCAAGTGGTGGAGGAAGTCAGGACCCAGCTTGGATTCTTTAGTCCCTGCGTCCTTCCAGATAGCCCCTGGGTCACTGCTCCCTGGGGTACACTGGTGAGTGTTTAACAAACAGCTTCAGGGCGAGGGGGATTTGTATAAACCCCTGATTTGTAGTATTTGCCAGTTTCCATGATGTAAATATTCCTACTGTGGCTGATTTCAAGCAACCAGTGTGATGTCAGCTGTCTCACAAAATCCCTGAAAATTTAACAAGCAGCTCCCCTGAGCCACTGTTTTCCAGCTTAGCGCACCTCTGTACCCAGCCCCTCTGCACAGCCCCTCGTGTGCCCAGGGATGGCCACAGCGATAGGAGCGTGCCGCAGGCTGAAACAGCAGACTGGATCTAAGCCGGTGGCTTGGGTGGGAATGCCCGCGCCTCCCGCCCCCGAGCCCTCCCCGCCAGAGGCCCTGGAGCTCCTGGGGTCTCAGTGTCACACAAAGGCTTGGTCAGACGATGAGACCCGAGGATGGATCTGCAACACTGCGACTGGAGTATTAAGGCCTCCCAGCCCCACCGTGTGCGATATTCCTGCCAGCCCGGAGCAGAGCCCTGTAAACACCAGGATATAATGGACAATAAAAGTCGCCAGAAAATAGTGACTCTCCTAGGACCACTGTCATCCCTGCCACATGCCGCCTGCCGGAACCATGCGCCCTGTGATCATGAGGCAGGAGCGTCATGTAAATATATAGGGTATCTCGCCAGCGGCAGGCCGAGATTTATTTTATTGAGACAGCGGGGGGAGGGGACCGCTCAGGTTCATTGCCCCGGTGACTTTGTGAAATGCTTTGCCATCACTTCCCAGCGTCTGGGAGGCTGAAGCAGGAGCTGGTGTGGCCTCTCTCCTCCTGACACGGGTTCCCCCAGGGGCCCTGGACGCCTCCTGCCACATCCACAGGCCCAAGGGCCTGGTTGTCCATGAGACTGGGGGCCCCTAGAAAGTGGGTTGCCAGGAATACTTGGTGCAGAGGCGTTGCTGCTGAGTGCTGGTGGTTTATGATGACAGTGATCATAATGGTACTAGGGGCCCCGTTGATTACACTCTTGTTTCTCCCTGGGCCCTGCTAGACCTGGGCTGGTGTTTCATCTGCATGTAAAATACCTCACAACAGCCCCGCAAGCCACAGCCTCCGGTTTACAGAGGAGGGAACTGCAAAGAGATGACCACGGAGGCAGCCCGCCCACTGCCTCACCACCTGGCCTGCCGGTCCCCGTCAGATGCATGGCCTCCCTGAGGCCCCCAGAGCACCCCAAGTTGGAATCAGTGGCCCCTTCTGTGATTCTGCCACACAGCTGAGCACTTTGCTCCGGCCCACCCCACCCCGTTTTCTCCTCCTCGGAGGGCAGGAGCCTCTGTACGCACCGCAGAGGGGTCCAGGTGAGGACTGGGGCTGCATTCCCATCCGCGCTCTGCCTCCCTCCAGCCGGGACGCCTCCCGCAGGTCACATGATCTCTGTGAACTTCAGTGTCCTCCTCTGTCAAATGACACACCGTCTGCCTGGTGGTTGCTTTGTGAGCACACAAGCTGCTGATCGCCCTAAGGGATGCGGCCTTGCACCTGGCACTTGGGGGCTGCTGTGTATGCGACACCCCCAAATGCATACTACCTCCATGGCTTGTGTCTGGGAGCCCAGGAGGTGTCTGCTCCGTGCCCCTGTGTGGCTGTGGCTCGCTGCGCACAAGGAGGGCAGTGTTCAGGGGATAGAAAGCTCAAGAAGTGTTCCAAGGCCACAGACCCAATTAGCAATCCCAGACCCAGGAGATCCCGTTTTCTCGTGCCTAGGAATGAGCACATGGTTACATACGTGATCCTCAAGCTGAGGTTCGGAGCACCCCCGTGAGTCACAAATCTGTCAGCTTTATAAAAATATATGGGCATAAGAAGGGTCCTCCGTGGAATCCGACCCACCCATTTAGTAGGTGGGGAAACTGAAGCCCAGAAACAGGCCTCAGTTTCCCCACCGTGCTGCCCTGTGAGAGTCCAGGCCATGTGAGTTCTGGGCCACAGTACCACACACACCACGACTCAGAGCCGTCACTCACGGGCAGTTAAAGGCAGCCACATTCTTCCCAGACCCGCCTCTGGGCTTCAGCGAGGGTCCTGGCGAGAGCCACACGGGAAGGTGCGGGGGCGCCTGGTGTGGCCCCAGGACACCGTGTTGGAGGCAGGACTGGATAAAGATGACACTGTCACCTGGGTGCACCAAACCCCACTCCGCCACGTGGAGATTGTGCTGGAGCTTGTGGTGATGATGCTCGGGAGGCCCCAGTCTGGCCCGTCACCCCCTAGCGGGGCCGTGGAGGACACAGGTCTGTGGCTGCCGCCGCCTCGGCGGGTGCAGCACGCACCAGGGCCTGGGAACGGCTGGCCTAGGCCCAGCCGAGGGGGCTGGCACCTGGCATGTGCCCGGCAGTCGGCCCGGCCAGGCCAGCGGGAAGGTGTGTGGCAGGTGGCCGAGCCCAGTGCCAGGATCTCACTCGGCACGTCCTCCGAGGCCTCAGCTGCCATATGCCTCCGTCAGTCCCAGTGGCGGTGGGGCTGCAGATGGGGCACGGGGGTGCTTTGCCCAGGGTCGAGGGGCTCTCGTTCCGAAGGAGGGGGCAGGTGCTGGCCGCGGAGAGCTCTCCTTAAGGACTGAGGGTAGGGCTGGCCCGTGGCACCCAGACTTCCTCCCACAGGCAGGAGGTCTGTCCAGCCCACAATCCCACTGCGTCCTCTGCCAGGAATTCCCTTCGGCTCTGCCTGTGTCCTGTCTGTCTTTCTGGCCCCCTCAGGCTCCACCTGTTGTGAGAACCTGCCCATGACCTGGCCTAGCCAGAAGCAGGAGGCATTAGGCCTTGCCTAGGGCACTGTCATGCTCTTTTCTGGCTTGTGGATATCGGTTCCAGACCTCTCTCCTGGGGACCCCATAAGAGCAGGAGCTTTGTCGGAGTCGCCGTGGGGTCCCCAGCCGTCAGCCCAGGCCCTGTGCGGAAAAGGCAGCTGGAGGGACTTGTGGAAGGAAGGGGAGGCAGGAGCACTTGGAGTCCTCCGTTCCCGGGTTTCACAGACCACAGGCCTGAATGAGGATGTGACAGTAGTCGATTGGATGTCTGTCGTGTGCCAGGTCCAGTGCTGAGCACTTTTGACTCATGTGGTGTCTTGTAACCTGCCAGCAGCCAGGCATAGATGCTATTTTTGTCCCTGTTCTACCCGTGAGAACACAGGCACTGGGCAAAGCCAGGACTTGAACCCAGGACTGCTGCCTGCCAGGGCTCTCGTCTCTCATGGGCAACCAACATTTTTGGCCCAGCTTACAAAGGAGAGAATAGAAAGAGTTAAGCTTCTAAAGGGGCAGCAGCAATTCTGTGCTTCCTAGCATTTGCTGGGCCCCAGTGGGGATGGGTGGGGTGGAGCACAGGCACAGGGGAAGGGCCCGGGCCTCCCAGAGCCCAGACGGCTGCAATCTGGTGTCTGGCCTCCAGGCCCCTGGTTGCAGGTGAGGGCTGGGGGCTGGCAGAGCATGGAGGTCTAAATCCTTTCGCTGAGGAGGCCTGTGCTGCCACTGCTGTGTTCAGGGCCCTGGGCTCTCACTTGCCCTCCTGCCTCAGTTTCCTGGTGGGTAGGACGGAGGAGCAGCACTGGCCGATCGCACAGTGTACTCTGTTCACGTTCCAAGCCGTGCTGGCTCCAAGGTTAGGGTTAGGGCTGGCTCCAAGACCGTTGTGCGGCCGCTGCCATCAGATTCCAGTCCCTGGTGAGCAGCGGGCTCCGTGGCGGCTGTGACAAGTTCCATTTGCCATGGAGGTGGCAGCCGGAGCTATTTTTGGACCAACGTGTGGTGGGGGAGTTTCCTTTTGGTGTCTGGGGACTGGAGGGGAAATCCCGTATGGAGACAGGGGCCCTTCTTCCTTCACCCGCCCTGGCACAGAGCTCCCCAGAGGCCTGGCAGCTCGCGTCCACCCTCCACCCAGAGCTGAGCAGACCTTCCCTGGAGCTTCCCAGGAGCCGCTCAAAAGGTACCTGGCCTTTCCCTGCCTCTTGCTGTGGGGAATGGCTCGCCCTGTCCTGCTGCCCTCAGGGGTGTGCCCAGCAAGTGGCAGGGAGCTGGGCCTCAGAGCCTTGGGGGCCTGGGCTCCAGGGACTCGACCTGGCTGCCCCTCTGCCATCACCGCTCACTCAACCACCTGCGATGGGGGCTGCTGTGCAGCCAGTGCCATCAGCCGGGCAGGACCTTTGCTGCCACCCAGGGGCAGGGGCAGCTGCGATAGCAGGTTTCACATTGCGTAATCCCGGGCTTTGCTGAAGTTGCAGGGGAAGCAGAGAAAGCAGTTCCCTCTCTGGGGTGGAGTTCGGCTGCCCCTTCCTGCAGGAAGGAGAGAAAATCAGGGGAGGCCAGCGGCTCAGCAGCCTGCCCTGTGTAGAGGCGGCTGGATGGGATTGAGGATGCTCGCCCAGGACCCAGGGCAAGGCTTTTACAAACACTGAAGCCCTCCAGGGCCCTGGGGGCTGCTGCTCTTGGCTTCCTCCTTCCACTCTTGGCTAGAGGGGTGGTAGCCATAGTCTGAGACAGAATGTGGGAGTACAGGGATTTCTGCTCCAGAATGCTTCCTTCCCTTAAGCCCCAGCTCTCCCCAGCACCACCGGGGGTGTTAGGCGTCTCCCTCCTGGCCCTAAGTATTTCTGTACTGGGTCAGCAGCCGTTTACCCAGCCCTTCCTCTGCTGCCTGCTGTGGCCACAGAGGTGAGTGGTTTGGTCTCTGCCCGCAAGGAAATCTCCATGTTGAGGGAGGGGAAGGCACATGATTAGGCAGAGACAGCACAGGAGACCAGGCTGTGGAGCTGTGAGTGGCTGGGGGGTCCAGGAAGGCTGCCTGGAGGGGATGCCTGGGTTGGGCACTAAAGGAGGAGAGAAATTTTCCGTGAGGCAGTCCATTGCAGGCAGGGAGAACGGAGCCTGCTAAGGCCTTGAGGAGAGAGCAAGGTCACTTCCCAGGAGGGCAGGATCCTGGGGACAGTGGGTCTGCCAGCGAGTCCGAGGTTCCTCGCAGAGTGAGGTCCTCACGGCGTGAGATCCCACTGGCTCTTGGCTTTGTGGTGATCTCCAGGGATTGCCCCAGTCCAGTGGTACTAAAACCCAGACTTTGTAAAGAGTTGGATCTGGGTTCAAATACAGGCAGTTCTCCACTTACCAGCTGCATGAGCTTGGCAAGTCACTTAACTTCCCTGTGCCTCAGTGTCCTCATCTGTAAAATGGGGGGCATCATAGCAGGGCTGTGCTGGGATGCCGTGTGTGGCACCCTGGAGGAGCACTCTGGGGGCCTTGGCTTCGTCTTCAGGGAGGCTGGGACCAGGGAGCCAAGGGCCTTCCTGGGCAGAAAGCAAATGCCTCGCAGCTCCTTTCACTGGGAGACAAAAGTTTACAGCTCCGACGTGTTTTTCCTCCAGAACTGAGATTTATTATCCAAAAAGGAGGAAGTGAAAGGTGATCAGGATCCTCCCCAGTTTTTAAAAAGGCCCTGAGAAACCCTGCAGTGTGTGGCCTGTCCTGCCCACGGGAATTCTGAGCACTAGCAGAGAGGCATGTTGGGGCTTCAGGGGGTGGGAGGAGCCCCCTTCACGAGAGTCTTTCACTACCTCCCACGGGGTGCCCACTTTGCGCCAGGCCCTGGGTGAGGCACTGGAAGTTTAAAGATGCTATGACCAGTCCCCACTCTGGGAGATGGGCAGAGGAGGCCAAGGTGGTGACAGAGGAAGGAGTCTGTACACTGCACAGCCAGCTCCGGGGAGCGCCTCGGGGTCCGTCAGATGGGGGAGGGAGGGAGGGGCCCGAGTACCGCCTGTGGGTCAGTGAGTACCTCCTCCTAGCCACCCCAGGAGGTTGGCTGTTCCTTCTCTTTATGGATGAGGACATCAGCCTTAGAGAGGGGACAGGACTTCCCCAGGGTCCCACAAGAAGTGCTGAGCCTGAGCAGGGCCCAGAGACACAGTCCTGATGGATGAGTGAGACTGGGGGTCTTCCAGGCCGTGTCTAGCATGCGGAAAGGCCTGGAAGGACCAGGGTGTTGTGCTTTGGGGAAGGGAGGCCTTTTACCGTGGCTGCAGGGTAGGGGCTGGGGAGGTTGGGGGTAAACGCAGGAGGGCAGGCTGGCGCCAGCTGGGCAGCGCTGGGCATGCCTTGCTCGGGCATGTGGACCTTTTGCGATGGAGCTTTGGGTGGGGATCGGCGGGTTCAGACTTGACTGTTAAGAAAACCTTTCCACGGTGGGCTGGGGGCGGGTCTGAGGGGAGCATGGGGCTGGGAGAGCAGATAGGAGGTGACCGCAGGGACCCCACCGGGAAAGGCTGAGGCCAGCACAGGCCAGGGGCCCTGGGTGAGGGAAGACTGGTTTGGAAGAGGAGTTAGCAGGACTGGATGAAGACCAGGTGTGGGCCCCAGGGGAGGTGAGGCTTCTGGGGGACGAGCCTGGGCTCCTGCTGGGTCGGGGGCAGACAGAGGGGCACCCCCGTCGCTGAGTTGTGGACCCAGGGGAGGGCAGACCAAAGCTCTGATTCGGGGAGTCTGCAGTGCCTGGGGCCGTAGGTGGTTGGGGAGCTCCAGAGAGAGGAGAGATGTGGGAGGGAGAGATGGGGCACAGGTGCCAGGGACGTGACCTGAGTGGGAAGAAAGGCCCGCTGTCCTGGCAGCCATTGGCTGGGTGGGCACTGCATGGTCCCGGGCCAGCGACCCCCAGTCCTACAGGCCCACCCTGGGGGGGGGCCCTGCTGCCCTGAGGAAGGGCCATTAGGACACACACACCCACCCCCCCCCCCCCCCCCCCCCCCCCCCCCCACCCCACCCCACCCCCCTGCACCCTCCTTCCTGGAGCGGCTCAGGTCCCCGCACCTCAGGAGGCCTGGCTTCCACTGCTGCTGTGGAGTGGCAGAATCCGGGCAGGACCTGTGGCTTTGCAGAGCGGGGTGAGCGGAGTGTGAGGGACACAGGACCCGTCCGGAAACCAGACGCCATCTGTGGCTTGTCCCTCCAGCGCTACAGGCGGTCCTGACTCTGGCCCGAGATCTGGCAGCTTCCTGTCCTGTGATGACTTAGGATCTGCTTATCCCGAGCCCAGCCAGGCTGGGAAAGGACACAGCAGCCAGAGCCCAAACTCTGGGTCAGGGCTGGTTCGTTCGTTCGTTCATTCATCTGTGCCCCCTTCCGAGGCAGCGTGGACCAAGACAGACTCAGTTTCAAGTGTCAGTTCTGCCTGCCGCCTTCTGTGTGACCTCAGACCCATAGCTTAACCTGTCTGAACTTTCGTTTCCTCTCTGTGCGATGCGGATTCCAGCAGCCGACGCCTGGGCTGTCTGTAAGGTCGGACGAGGTTTGTGCAGCACTTGGCACGTGCCTGGCGCCCACGTGGTGTGTGCTCTGTTGGTGGTGGGCTGTCAGTAACATCCTCCCCCCCACCAGTCTGCTCGGAGGGGCATTCCTTGCTGCCCCTGGCCTTGAGCTGGGACACGTCAGTCCGCTGAGTGTCTTTCTCTGAGAAGCAGCTTCAGTGGCAGCTCTCTCCACCATGTGGACTTACTTTGGCAAGTCATGTTTCTCCTTGGAGCCTCAGTTTCCTCATCTGTAAAATGGGGTGATGGCACTGCTCAGGTTTCTTAGGAGATGTCCCATCACCAGTGGATATCGGCTGCTGCTGAAGCTGGTCCGGTCTTGACCCTGTTGGTGGCCAGGTGCCATGAGCTGTCACGTCTCCAGCTGGGCCTCAGATCTCCGTCTCTGTCGGGTGTGTGGGCAGCGCTGGCGGTGGGGCCCCTCCAGGCTGGCTGAAGGCCCCCCCGGCAGCGGCACACCCCCAGACTCTGCTGCCGGGAGCCAGCCGGCCAAGCAGAAATGGCCCCTGGTGCTGGCACTTTGTCAGGTCATTCACTCAGGGAGAGGAAGGGAGACCGCAGGCTGCAGGGCCTGCGAGGGGGCCTTTCCCAGAGAAGCTGGCGTGGAGCGCAGCGTCCAGCTGAGCCGCCTCCATGGCCCTCTGTGTGCTTCTCCTGGGCCTGGCAGCGCCTGTCAGCCCGGCAGCCACGTGGCCATTGCCACCGCTGCCTGCTGCCTCAGTGGACGAAACGAGACTGCCTGCACGCAAAGCCTGTGGACATCAGATGACCCCTGGCCACACGCGTGTGCGTGCACACACAGGCGCAGGACACACACCGCGATGCCTCCCTGGGGTTTTAGAACAAGGTGGTGTAAAATGCAGCGTACGAATGCACCTCCGTGAGACCCACCGCACACCTTGGCGTGCCTAGGCCCCCAGATCTGCGCCAGTCAGAGTCCTTGGCCAGAGCCTCCCTGGTGTCTGGGCTCATCTTTCACTGGAAGGCCCACCGTGGGCCACTAGCCTCCACAAGGTGTGGCATGTGGCAAGAGGCAAAGGAGGGAAATCCCCCTAGATGAAGTTTCTAGAAATTGGGAGGCAGTGGCCAGGTGACAGTCTTGGTCAGGAAGCCCACTGGGAACCTCAGAGCCCAGCCCAGGGCAGCATCCAGTCCCTTCCACAGAGTGCCTGGATGAGACCCAAGCCCGTGTCTCCCGAGGGTCACACTCCACATTAGTGAGACCTCTGTCCAAGGCCGGGGTGGGGAGGAGCACGTCAGAGGGTTTGCAAAGGTAGCCACAGTTCATGGTTCCCAAAGAGGCCATGCAGTGTGGCCCCCAGAGCAGAGTCCTGGGGTCCAGCAGCCCCAGCTCTGTGGCTTGCCAGCTGTGTGTCCCTGGGCGAGGCTCTGGCCCTCTGAGCTCAGTTCCGGACTCTGTCACATGGAGACAGTCACTCCTCCACGGCACAGTGAGGGTTAGCGCAAACAGTGCTCATGGCAGCTAAAGCCTCAGACAGCCCTTCCCACTTGCCCGCTCTGTTCTAAGGAGTTTACGTCTGTTAACGCATTTCATCCCCTCGTTGACCCTGAGAGGAAGATCTTACTAATAGCTCCATTTCCAGATGAAGAAACTGAGACGCTGTGTGGTCAGATGAGACAGGGCCAGGATCTGGACCAGGCGGCCCGGCCCGCAGCCAGCCTCACCTCGCCCTAGGCGCCTGGTAGGCACATGGCGTGGGGCAGCTTATTGTGGCTGTTCACACAGGAGTTGGGAACCCAGGCTGGGAAGCCGCAGAACGCGTCCTCGGTGCCTTGGGGATGCAGAGCCCCTGCTCCATGCGGAAGAAAGGCCCTCTTTGAGGTGGTGTTCAGTGTGGCCTGCGGCTCCGGGTCTTGCATTCCACAGATTTTTGGCCCCTGACTTGGGCTTGGCAGCCACTGCCTCATTGTTCTGCAGCTTGGCGGGAGCCTCAGAATCCTGAGGACAGGCAGCTCCCTGTGTTACCCGGAGGTGCCCGTGCACACGTGCCGAGGGTCTTCTCCTTGCTCCCCACGCCTCGTCCCTCCAACGCCCCCTTTGCCTTGGTCTTTCTGCACCTGAACCCCCTAAGAAGCAGTTTCTGGCAGCAATTTCTAGAGTTAGAGGCTTTGGGGGTGTAGACAAAACAGAATGCAAATTCCTTAAAATCTAAGACCCCTGGAGAGCCCCAGGAGGCAGTGGATTCCTTGGAACGAAGAGGGGCTTTTGAGTCACAGATCTAAGTTGGAATCCTCACTCTGCAGCTCATCAGCCGAATGGTGTTGAGCCTCCCCTCTCTGAGACTCAGTTTCCCCATCTGTAAAATGGGTCTACCAACAGCCCCAAGGATGAAGGGAAAGACCTGGCCCACTGAAAGTGCTCAGAGAGCCTTCATTTCCTTCCTCCTTCCCCCCCCCCCGCTCCCCCCCTTTGTAGTGGCCCCCTCTGGCACTTGGTGGGCAGGGACTTGTGGCGTCCTCCTTGGCTGCTGCTTTCCTGGAACCAGGCCCCCCACTCCTCTCTGGGGGCGTGGCATAGCAGGTTCCATCAGGTTCTGGACAAAACAGCTCTTAGGAGCAATAATTTACCAAAGCCTCGCACGGTCGGCAGAGAAGGTGGTAGAGACAGTGGTGTTGTGTCAGCTTGGTGTGGTCCAGAGGCCAAAGTCCTAGGGGCTCCTGCCTGGGGGTCCCTGGGGTCACCCCTGCACTTCAGCATAGGCCCCGTTCTCGAGCGGAGGGAGGGCTGTTCTGCACGGAGCCAGCTGGAAAGGAAGGTGACATGTTGCCTTGTAAGCATCTGTGAGCGGCAGCACAGTGGTTTGGACAAAGATGCCATCATAGGTTTGAGTCCTGGTTTTACTCCCTGTGGTCCATGGGACCTGGGCCAATGTCTTAACCTCCTTGCTCCTCAGTTTTCTCATCTGTAAAGTGGGACCATAACAGACCTTATCTCATGGGTGGTTGTTGAAAAGAGATGGACTCAGAGGTGAAGCGTATAGGGAGGGCCCGGCACCGTCAGGCCCCAGCAGTTGTTAGCTATCGCTGTCAGTTTTACTCCTGTTGTTTCTGCTGTGGCCCAGCCCCCTTGCCATGCTCCTGGAGCACGTGGGAGGCCCCAGGATGAGCTCCTGTGAGACATGCAGGCTTCTGCCTCTGGCCACTGCTGTTGGAATGTGCTGTCAGTGCCACTTGGGGAAGGCTGAAGTGACATTCGCAAATATCTGCTGGGCTCCTGCCTGGTAACAGGGTCGAGATTCACACTGAGGCCGGAACTGGGTGAGGTGGGACACAGGAAGGGACACCCAGAGATGGATGCCGCCGTGGTTTCCCATCCATGGGAAACGGGCAGGTGGGCAGGTGAGCCATGCCTGCGTGGGCCTTGGCGGGGTGGCCTGCAGGCGGGGACTGCTGCATTCTGAGATAAAGACAGTACCTTCTTGCCAAAGATGGTTCTCCTCCAACCTTTCCCTGGAGGTCTCCCTAAGGGCAGAGGCCGGTGAGCATGTCACCCTGAGGGGTGTGGGGGTGCAGCCCGAAGCAGCTGCAGAGTCTGCAGGAGTCTCCGGTTTTATCTTCAAATGCATGCGCATTTTACATTCTGCTCCCTCTCATATTCCCCCCTGAGTAACAGAGATGCCTGGGGAAGGTGCTCGTGTTTATCTGTTTATCCTGGGGCTTTCTGCACCCCAGGTCCTCGCTGTGTCACCCCAGGGGGTGTGCTCCAGTGCGAGAACTCAGCCCAGATGGCGGAGAGCTGAGGGTGCCTTGGTCCCACCTGCATTCCAGGGCTTGGCGGGAGAGCGCCAGGAGCTAGGAGGCCCAGCAGGTGGGGGCTGCAGGTGGGGGCTGAGGCTTGCAGGAGGCAGGGGCAGAGGTGTGGGGAGGGAGAGGGGCAGGCACACCCCATAATGCCCTCTAGGCGACGCAGATCCGAGGCAGCGCCACAGAGAGAGGAGAGTGAGGTCCGCCTGTTTATCTGTACACACGGGGACGCGCCCCAGCAAATGCCATGCCTGTGGGCGGAAGTGGGTTGCGTGTCAGCAGCTTCGCAGGCAGGGCTGGCAGGGCCGTGGCTGGCAGAGCTCTCAGCACTGAGGACCCCTGCTACCCTGCATTGGGTGCGTTCCAAAGTCCGCACCATCTGCTCGCCTATGGCCTCGCTTTCCACAGTCTGCCCTGTGCGTGGAGAGCACGTTCGCCCCAGAGCAGCCGTGGGAGGCGTGTGAGGGGAGCTGGGGCTGCCTGAGGACGCAGAGGAGGAACAGTGCTGGGAGCCAGCACGTGGGTTCTGGGAGGCTCAGGGTGCCCCCGAAGGCACGTGTCAAAGGGTGTCATGGGTATCCCCGGAGCCTGGGAGGTCTGGGCTGCCCAGCACCTAACAGACCACGGTGGGGAGGAAGGCAGGCGACTGCAGCCCAGGGCACGCTGAGCAGATCTCGGGGGCCGTGACAGATCCCGTGGGAGTTGATTCCCTTCCCACTGCCCAGACCCCCCGTGTTCCTGAGGGCATGGGTCTACCCAGGCGGGCGCACAGTGGGGCTCGCTGACCCAGCAGACCTGGGAGACTCTCAGTTTGGGACTTGGCTGGTGCAGTGCCTGGGCGCAGGTGGCCAGGTGAACGACGGCAAGAGGCAGGTCTGTCTAGGGAGAGGTGATCTTAGGTTGGGTCCTCCAGAAGCTGACCCTGAGACTAGGACTCGGGGCAAGAGATTGATTAAGGCAGTGGCCCCTCGGGACCCTCCAAGGGAGTGGGGAGGCGGGACTGGGAACGGGAGGAAGACGGGCCAAGCTGCCATCTCAGACCAAACCCGCTGACCACGCCAGGGTCCCGAGTGAGTCAGACCTCGGAGTGTTCTGCCCCGAGGCCGAGGACTCTGCAATTGGCACTCACCCCCTCCGCTGTTGAGTAAGGGCCACCCGGGGGCCACCCATCCAGGGACTCGTGGCTGTCCAGGGGTACAGCGCAGCTGCCCTGCTAGCCTGGGCCATGCTCGTGGGGGTTCTGTCTGGGGAGCGGTCAGGCAGGAGGGGCCCTCGGGACATCGGGCTGGGTCTGGCAGAAGCATCAGTGGGTTCCAGGGCCTCGCCACGTGCTTGAATGGCACCCTGGGAGCCCAGGCCTGGCCCTGGCACGGGAGGGTGTGCGGGATGCTTGGGGTCTTCGCCGCCGAGGAGGGCCCCTCCCTCGCATGGAGGGATTGTGGTGGCGGGTGCCGGCGCCTCCCTGGGCCTCACACCTTCCTCTGTGCACGTGAGCCTCCGAGCCTACCCCAGAGGCGCTGCTTATTTGATGGGGGAGGCCACAGTCTGCCTCTGGCACCAGGAGTAGAAGAGGGAGATACTCAAATGGCCTTCAGTGCAGAGCCGCCGCGTAGGGGTGTTGATCAGTTACCATGGCTACCTGTGACCAGCATCCTTGACTCCCAGGCAGCCCGAGCCCTGGAGGTTGAGGGGGCTGCTCCTTCCTGCGCAGGGCTCTGCCCTTGCTCGGTCTGTGCAGGACGGTGAGCAGGACCCACAGGCCCCGGCCCTCCCAGCGCCATGTGCCGGTGCCCCAGGGCCCAGCCAGGGCAGGGCAGGGTCCTTCCTGCCTTTGCCGCTTACAGTCTGACCCAGACCTTCGTCTCCTGACCACCCAGGCTGCTAACCTCCCTGTATGTGGGGATGGGGATACAGAACTGCCCCCCAAGAGGCAGCTCTGTGTGGAAAGTGCTATGGAAAGAGCAAGGCCTCGAACTCCGGCAGATGTGAGGTTGAATCTGGCGCCTTCCTTGCTGCCCTGGGGTCCACCGATAGCTGTTTCCCTGTGGGAGCCTCGGTTTCTCCCTCTTTCCAGCAGGGAAGACCCTGATAACCAGTCAGGACGCTGCAGTGGAGGGACAGTGTGTCACATGCGGTGTTGGGTCCTAGCCCTGCCACTTCGGAGCCGGGTGGCCGTGGGCAGGTCACTGAGCTGCTCTGCACCGCAGCTCACACCGCCTCCGAGGGCCCTCTCGAGGAGAAAGTGAACAGGTCCCATTTTCTGTTGCAGCCCGTGCCCTGGTGAGGCTGGCATGCAGGATGGCAGGACAGCCCAGCCACATGCCCCATGGAGGGAGCCCGAACAACCTCTGCCACACCCTGGGACCGGCGCACCCTCCTGACCCACAGGTAAGCCCATTTCCTTTGTCTGCAGTAAGTCGAAGAGTCTCCAAAGAACACAGATCCCTGAGGCTCATTCGTCTCATCTCCCATCCACTGGAGAAAACCGCTCGGCACCCCCAAACAGAACTCCATCTCGAATGCTTCCAGTGATGGGGAGCTCACTACCTGATCCAGTGAGCTCTTCATTTAATTCAGCAGCACTCAGAGAAGCCTCCTTTGTGCCACACTCTGGGCTGGGATGCCAGACTCTGGTCCTGCCCCCGGGGGGGTTGATGTGAATGGAACAGCTTTGTCGCAGAGGGTTCAGCGTGGTTAGAAGGGGACCGAGGGGGCCGTGGAGGCCCTGAGGAGTGCGAGGAAGTCAGAGGGAATGGGCAGGGTGCACTGGGGGTCAGAAAGTTCTTCCTTACACTGAGCCAACGTCTACCTCCTTTTCTGGGCTTGTCTGTCTCCTGGCCCCTTCAGCATCTTGATCTAGAACCAGCAGAGCTTCTGAGAACGCCAGTGTCCTTACGCCTGCTCCATGCTGTCTGTAGACGCCTTGGAGAGCCAGGCAGCCTTCTGGAGCTTTTCGGCAGGTGTCCTGGGGGTTTCTGAGCCGGCTTGTCTGCCCTGTGCCTGTGCACATGCTGTCCCTGGGCCTGGGATGCCCCCGCCCTCCTCCCAGTCTCAGTCCAGACACTGCTGCTTCTGGGGGGCAACCTCCCTTCTACCCCCACCCCCCACCCCGCCCCTGGGCCGCCTCCACCAACAGGGTGGAGCAGAGCCCTCAATGCCTGCTGAGTTAAGGAATCCACATACCTGTGTAGTGCGCCCGCCCGGGACGTGGCTGCGTGTGAGACGGACCCTGTCTGCTCTTAGCACCACAGCCTCGTGGGAGAGAGATCAGAAACTGAGCAAAAGGCTGGGCGCAGTGGCTCACGCCTGTAATCCTAGCACTCTGGGAGGCCGAGGCGGGCGGATTGCTCGAGGTCAGGAGTTCGAAACCAGCCTGAGCAAGAGCAAGACCCTGTCTCTACTATAAATAGAAAGAAATTAATTGGCCAACTAATATATATAGAAAAAATTAGCCGGGCATGGTGGTGCATGCCTATAGTCTCAGCCATTCGGGAGGCTGAGGCAGCAGGATCACTTGAGCCCAGGAGTTTGAGGTTGCTGTGAGCTAGGCTGACGCCACGGCACTCACTCTAGCCTGGGCAACAAAGTGAGACTCTGTCTCAAAAAAAAAAAAAGATACCAAGCAAAAGAAACTGGGGTCCTATGGAGCCCCAGCAAGGCTCCTCATCCCAATGAGGGGCCAGAGAGCCTTCCCCAAAAAAGTGGCATGCAAGGGCTGGAGGTGCAGAGAGCTTGTCTGGGGCTAGATCCTGTAGGGTCCTGTGGACAGCCTGGAGTGATGGAAAGTTCTTGTCTGGGGTTGGCTTTTTGTCCCAGGACTGGGGGGACTCAGAGACAGCCACCTTCCTGAGCCGAGGAAGGCTTGTCATGGCCTCTACTGCCTAGTTTCTGTTGGAGGCCTCTAGGTTGGCTGATGTTTGACCTTATGGGCAGGGTCACCATGTAGAGTTGTGCGCTGCACGAAGGTACCTGGCCAAGGAGGCGGGAGGATCTGAAATCCTCCCTGTGTTTGCAGTCTCACCAAGCCATGCAGGGCTGCATCAGCTCAAGGGACAGGCACCGCTAAGATGCACACAGAGGTGACATATGAGCTAGTAGTGGACATTTTGTGTGTGCGTGTGCGTATATGCACACGTAAGCCTGCAGAGGGTCTGTGGGCTTCTGTGAGAGTTGTACTCATGTTGGGGCCCATTCCTAGGTAGAATTTGGGGAGGTAGATCCCAGAAACTGGGAAGGGGAGGTCCCAGGACACCAGACATGTCCAGAGTCCACCAGGACATGGTGCTGATGGCTAGGGCAGTGGGGCCTCCTCGGGTAATGTAGCAATTTGTCATATTAAGTCATTCACTAGCAACTGAATCCCCCTTGATTAATCTCCCGGAATTAGCCGGTTGCATTTTGAGCAATTAGGGTTAATTACAGCCTCATTTGGCAGAGGAGAGGGCCCCGTAATTATTTCACGAACAAGGCGCGGAGGCAGTGGGCTGCGGCAGTGGGCTGCGGCAGTGCCTCGTGGCACATGTCGGGGGGTAATGACACAGCCCAGCGTAATCAGATACGATTTCCCGATGTGGGGCTGCCGGGTGGCTGTCGGGCAAAGGTGCCCCCGTGCCGTGGGCATCTGGCCAGGTTCGCAGAATCGGGGCACACAGCTGCGCGGGTGCTTTCTCCTCGTCTCAGGGAGCCCTGGGATTTCCACACCGTCTGGGGGGACGATCCAGCGGCCCACAGAAACGCGGTGGAGGCGTCTTCCTCAATGGCAGGAGGCACCGCTGCTTCCCTGGCGCCACCCTCACAGCCAGCAAGAAAGCTTCTGTGTGGGCCGGGCCGGGTTCCCTCCCCGCTCCACCGCTCCCTGGCCAGCTGACGGGGGTAACCCACCTCTCTGAGCCGCAGTCTCCTCATCTGCAAAGCGAGCTAAACGTGGCACCCACTTCCCGAGGTATCCCTGAAGACTGAGATGACACACTTTGACCCCTCAGTGTGGCGCCTGACATTGTGGTGTTG
Organism: Mirza zaza; assembly: GCA_008750895.1. Taxonomy (NCBI): domain Eukaryota; kingdom Metazoa; phylum Chordata; class Mammalia; order Primates; family Cheirogaleidae; genus Mirza; species Mirza zaza. Next base: position 88,272 of record VSMD01066433.1, on the reverse strand, counting down.
AGAAACTGTCTGCTGTGGACCTTGTATTTTAAAAATCATTTTAGTTTTCACCGCTAAAGGCAGGGGTCCTCAAACTTTTTAAACAGGGGGCCAGTTCACTGTCCCTCAGACCGTTGGAGAGCGAGGCACACATTCCACACGTGTGCACCTTGGGCCCGGGACGAGTCAGCTGCTAAGCAGGACAGGCAGTGGCAGCAAAAACACCCGGCGGGCCGGATAAATGTCCTCGGTGGGCTGCATTTGGCCCACGGGCCGTAGTTTGAGGACGCCTGGCTAAAGGCCTCGGAGCTGGATAATACCCGCAGTGTAGAAAGAAAGAAACTACAAACACTTGAATGTGGTTTTCGTTAACTTTCTCCCAAGGCTCTTGGTTTGTTCATTTCGGGAAGCTGTCCAGCTCTGGGAGCCCTCAGCACCAGAAAATGTGTTTGCTGAACCCAGCAGAATCGTATATGAAATTCATATATACTTAGGAAAACTGAACATGCCTGTTTTTCTTGAGGTTTCTAATGAGTGAATGAATGGAGTTGAGAAAAGGAGCTTAAAATGCCCCATGCTCTTTGCTTGGACCAGTTTGCCGTGGAGCATTTTCATCAGGAATGAAACACGAGGCTCCGCTGGCACACCCAGGGCCACATGCCTCTCCAAGAAGGGGAAAGGTGTTCTTGCTGAGAAAGTCCCAGGTAATGTGTCTTCCATCTGGAAAGTCTTTGCAAACCTGCCTGGGACTGGCCCAGTTCAGCTGGATGGGGCGCTGTTCCGAGAGGAGAGCGTGCACAGCTTTGCAGGGGGCGGGGTGGCTATCTCTGGGTGTGCACCGCACAGGAGGCCAAAGTCTCTTGTGAATATCTTTCCAAAGAAATGATGCTAGTTGGGTAAGGTTTAATGACTAAATATTAACAGCCGTGCAAATTCAGGAAGTGTCTGCTAACTGCTATTAATTTAGCAAGGGTTTGTTTCCTTTCTGCCTGCTGCTTGGGAAGAGGGTGCTCACAGTCTGCTGGGGGCCCTGTGTGTAAATAGATGAGTATGGCGCAGGGAGCTGGGAGACCCCGGAGGGATGGGTGGGTGCTGAGGGGGCCCACAGAGTGTGGCTAGTGCTGCTGGATGGGCGATGAGGAGTTTGGGGCAGGACAGGAAGAGGAGGATGTTCCAAGGACAGGAAAGAGCAGGAACTGGGACCCGAAGGCACATGGCCAGTCGGGTTGGAGAAGGTGTTTGGATAGCTGTGCTTAGATAGGAGAATGGATGGTGTTTGTGAAAGGTCTCAAGTCCGTGCTCTGTCATTGGGAATTGAATCTGGAGCAAATGGGGAGCCCATTGTGGGTTTTAAGTCGGCGAGGGAGTCCTCGGGTTTGGGTTCCAGATAGATCAGTGGTGTTTTGAGCTCAAGGCTCAGGTAAGGTACAAACAGAGATGTGAGGAGGCCCCTGCCCACCAGGGGAGATGCTGCCTTGGCCTTACGTAGGCCACAGCTGGACATGGGGAGGGAAGGTCCAGAAATTTCCAGGGTGGGGGGAACCAATCACACAAACATGAAGGGCTGAAGGAGAGGGGCTGTCAGGGATGCATCCAGACTTCTGGCTTGGTGGCTGGATCTCTTTATAGTTTTGCCCTGCACGTCTTTGTTTGTTAGTCGTTGGAGCTGGTTCCAGATTCTCTCATCCATGTGCTTAAGCTCAGTGCGGCTAATGAGGGTTGTCCTGGAGGAGCCACTGTGACTTAGATGATTTTCAGTTTTGTTGTTAGGTGTCTTCCACTGGGTGGACGTTTGCTCACTGCTCCCATGAGCTGATGGCCCGCAGAGCCCAGTGTGGACTTCCAGGCCGAGACAGTGACGATGGAGGTTGTGCTGACAGTGTGGTACCTGACACTTCTCTCGTTTGATCGTCCTGCCGAGTCCGAGAAGTAGGTGTTAGTCATTACTCCGTGTTGCAGGGAAGGAAACTGAGATACGTAACCTGCCGTTTGCTCTCAGGGACAGAGTTGGGATTCAGTCCAGGCCCTTGGGGCCCTGCAGTGCCTCTTCCTACAGTGAGGTCACTGGGAGGGAAGATGGGCTCTTGGTTTGAAGTTGGCTCGATCGTGCAGAGCTGAGCAGGGCTGGCCTCGGAGGGAGCCTAACAATGTGGACTCTTTGTAAATCGTGCCCTTTTGTGCAACACGGATTTAAAACACAGCACTGTGTACACAGACACTGAATCCGTTAGAAGGTCCCTACACACGGTGTCAGATGTCTTTAAAGGTGAAATTCGTTTATAAGAAATGTCATCCTGATGAAGTGTGCTTTTTAAAATCATAGAAACGGTTGCCTTAAAATTAATGATGCATTGCAAATATCAGGGAAAAAAGACCCATCCAGTATAAAGATGATTAAAATTCAGGTCAGAAGTCTGACTTAGTCAGGCTAAATTTTTTAATGAGATTTCAGAAAATTAATTGGGCGAATGCATTTTTATTCTTTTAACATGTAATTTTATGCTCCTGGTTTTTTTTTAAGAAAGGATTTGTCGATGGCTGAGGCTTATTGTGGTTCAAACATTTTAAACTCAAATTAGCGCAGGTTGGGGGTGTTTGTGGCCTAATTTGATCTGACTTGGAGAAGAGAGCCTGGCGCCGCGTGGGGGTGTCCTACAGTGGTCTGGACTGGACCCCTCCCCTGGCTCCCAGTTATCCCCACCTTTTCCTGAGAAGCCAGCAGCATTTCTTGGGACAGTGGTATTGGGGACGGAGGTGACTCAGGGCCCTCGGCCATCTCCTTGGTTCCTGCCCGCCAGGCTCCTTCGCTGTCTAGGGTCCTCGTGCCCAGAGACCCTCCATCCGCCGCCTCTCTCATGTCCCACCTGTCTGCAGGCAGCTCCGGCCTTCTCCCTCGGCCCACTGCACCTAGCAGCAGAGCATGGGGGGGATACGGCAGGGGCGTCATCCCTGTTTCCTCCTCCCAGCCCCCCACCTGCCTCCTCTGCCTTTGGGGCAGAGCTGAGGGACTCCATGCCCTGGGGAAGAGGAGGCAGCCGTGGCCTACTGTGGCATTGCCCCACAGTGCAGACCTAGGAGGGAGGCTGAGGGCATGGTTCCTTGGCATGGAGTCCTGGGCGGCCCATGCAGGGGGCAGCAAAGTCACAAGGCTGCATCCCTGACCCACCAGCAGGTGCACAGCAGCCCCTACCTTACTGCAGCCCCCAGGGTCACCGCCAGCCTCTGATCAGCAGACCCTTTGTGGGTGGAGATGGTGGTCACGGTGATTGTAACAGCAGCCGAGAACCCCCTAAGTCCATTTGCCCAACCAGACACAGCTCGGTTCTTCCCCAGCCCCTGGGAGGCAGGTGCTGTCATTAGTCCATTTGATAGACCCAACAGTACCAGTCCGCAACAACAGCAGTAATGACAATTAACGTGTCACATTGCCAGTGTGCCAGGCCCTCTTCTAAGGGCTTTCATTCATCACCCAGAAGGGCTTGCCCAAGGCCCACAGCCAAGAATTGGTGAAGTCGGGATTTGAACCCAAGCCTGCAGGCCCCAGTGTTGGAGTCTCCACGGACAGAGCTGGAGCAGCAGTTACCCCCTGCCAACCTGTGCCCTGGGCAGAGGGTGTTTATGTTCCCCAGTAGCCAGCACGGGGTCCCAGACAGCAGTAAGCAGTAGATGACCAGTTTTCTGAAAGGCCACCAGGGCGATAGGTCATTAGTCAACAGTTATCACTGTTGGGGCCACCACCGTGCACACTGCTCTGGGGAGGGCCCCACAGACCCTCACCACCAGCAGCATCTCTGGAATCCTCAGAAACCCTGGGGCCAGTGTCACCAGCCCTGTGTGTGGACAGCCAGCTCAGGGTCACTTGGCTACAGGGGCAAGAGTGGAACTTGCCGGGGCTGACGAGGGGGGGGGTGGGGGAGGCCTCGGAGGTGGCGACAGGTGTGGCCTCAAGGGCAGGAGTGCAGTTGACCCTTTCCTTTCTGCTCAGAGCCCCTGGGGCGTCAGGGCCAGGACCCTGCCCCAGGAGCCCTGTGTCATGAGGTACCCACATCTGAGCAGAGGCCACCTGGGGACAGGGCCCCACACCAACCCTTTGAGGGCAGTGGAGGCCCCAGAGCCTGCTGGACTGCGCCCTGCGCTGCCCACTGCGCTGCCCTGCCAGGGGAGTGCATTCCTCTAATTAGGTGCAATGGGTTGTGACAAGAAATGCAAATCTGGGTCATTTATATGCAGATGAGCAGCTGGAGTCTGCAACATGGCCAGGATGTCACCCATATCCAGGGAGCTTAGGGCCCCATGGAGCTGGGCGGTGCAGCCTCCAGGCAGAGTGTCGGGGCCTCTGGCCACCCTCACATGTCACCAAGAGAAGCAGCTGGTGTCACCAGAGCAGGGGCCCTCAGGGATCACGTCCTTCAAACCCTACACTGTACCTAGGGGAAACTGAGGCCTAAGGGGGGTGGACCCCACTCCATGTCACCTGGCAGTGCAACTGGGCCTAGATCCAACAGGGAGCTCAAGCCTCAGTTTCCTGGTTTCTAAGGTGGGATTAATAACCCTAGCTTTGCAAGGCTGTGGGGAGGCTTAAGTCACAAAACCTAAGCTAGCACGGTAACCAAGACGTAGTAGGTGGCTAATACACTGCAGTGTGGCGTTATATTTGTGAGTGCGTGTGATTCTTCCAAGTGCTGAGAAAGCCACTTGGCGTTTCTAAGGGTGTGTGACATTGGCTGCATTCCTGCAGTGGCAGCGGCTGGGTCACAGGGTCCCCTGTGCGCTGGGGGTGTGGAGCAGGGTCCACGGTGTCATTCCACAGACACGCTCTGAGCACTTGCTCTGGGCAGGTAGAGCCTCAGCACAGGGGTCGTAGGGGACAGAGTCAGGGGCCCCTTCTGGAGAGGCCCGGCTGGTCAGGGGTCTCGAGGGAAGAGCAGAGGGGGAACCCCAGCCGGAGGCCCCGCAAGGGCTCTGCGCCGTAGCCCCCAGTGCCGGGCAAACCCTGGCTCTGCCGCTCCTCGCCACGGAGTCTGGGAAGTCACTGCTTCCCCTCCAGGCTCAGACTCCCGAAATGGGGGCAGCAGCGAGGCCCACTCACAGGGTCCCTCTGAGGGCCCAGCAAGGTGGCCATGGGACGCGTCTGCGGGGAGCCTGGCATTCAGCAGGCGCTGAGCCTGCGCTGCCTGGGCAGGTGCTCGGTGGACGGTGGGTTGACGGCTGTTACTCGGGAATTTGCCTGGCAGCCATGGGCACGTGGTAGATAAAAATCATCGTCTTCCTCCCCCTAGCCCTCTCGGTCGGGTGCCAGGCAGGACCCACAATGGAAGGTCATTGTGCCTCAAGACGTCAAGGCCAAGGCTGGCCTGTTGCTGCCCCGGCCGAGGGCTGTGGGGCTGGGACTGCCATCCCTGGCTCTGGCAGGGCTCTGGCGTTCCTTGGCACAGAGCTGGGACGCGGCAGCTTAGCTCGAGACGGGCAAGGCACAGACAGCGTGGCAGCTGGGACAAGGGACTTGGGGCTCCTCTCACCCGGCCTGTCAGTGACAGTGACAGCGGCCAGAGCACCCACTGTGTGGGAAGTGGTTTCCCTGGCTACCGCCCGCAAGCCTCACAGCGACCCTGGGAGATAAGCACGCTTCCGTTATCTCTGTTCACAGACGGGGAAACCGAGGCACAGAGTGGCTTGTATAACCGCCCAAGGTTACCACCCAGCAAGCGGCGGAATTGGGGCCGGGACCGAGCCCGCGTGGCTCAGCGCGATGCTCTGAGCCCTGCCCCGCCGCCGGTCGCATGGCGGTTCCCAGGGCTCCTGCCAGGGCTGGTCGGTCTAAGTGTCCGTTTTCCCTGTGAGGGAAACGTCCAGAGTGCAGCCCAGAACCTGCGCCTTCCACCCTCCTGTGTGGTCCTGGCCCAAATCTGGAAGAGGCATTTTACTTTTTTCTTTTTTCAGTGGGTTTTGTTACCAGTTAAGTCGTGATTCAGGTAACCAGGTCCCTCCTACCACCCCGGGAGGAGGACAGGCGGCAGGGCGAGTGGGGCGGTCACCTTCCCAGGAACGTGCCTGCTGCTCAGCGGCCGTCCCAGGCCGAGACCCAGGTGGTTCCGCCAGCGGTCCCTGGTCTGGTTCTAGCGGGGAGGCGGCTGTCCAAGGGGCAGTCCTGTGGCCCTTGGTTTCGGTCTTGATGTCCTCTGCCATGGCTCTGACCGCTGAAACGCGAGAGGCAGCTCAGAGCACGTCGTGACCCTCCGCAAAGGCCCGTTTTCACGCTGGAAGGCTCAGCTGCTTGTTCCTGCTGCCGTGGGGCCTACGTGTTTCCAGCCTCACCCCGCGCCCCAGAACCAAAGTCAGCGAGCATTTCTGTGCACGCCTGTGTGCACGGCGTCCAGCAGCAGCCGGACCCAGGCCCTGCGGTCCCCAGCGTTGGTGACATCCCATCCAGAATGGGGAGTGGGAGCTGCGGCAGGAGCGGACCGGAGCTCTGCCCTTGGTGAAGGCTGCGTGGGCTGGGAACCTGGGCAGGGCTGGCCCCTCTGGGCCTCAGTTTCCTCAGCCAGTGAATGGAGACATAACTGGGCCCACCTCACCAGGCTGTTGTCTCCCCTTCTCCTTCTCCCCCTGCCGGGGCCCAGCATTGGCGCCCCCCCTTGTCCAAAGAGCTCATTTGCACCTGTGTCACGGCCCACCTGGCCACCGCTGCCTCACCTGGCAGCTCCGTCCCGGGCAGCTCCTAGAGCTTAATCAGGTTTCAGCGCTGGCCCCCATGGCCACTGTGAGTCTCTGGCTTATTTGTGTCACCATAAAGGGGGCAGTTTATCCAAAGAATTAGCGCAGAATGTAGGGCTGCACATGTTAACCTCGGTTTTCCCATCTGTGGCGTGGGGAATGGCCACCCCAGGAGGGGCACTTGCCATTTCTCACAGTGACTTGCAGGGTTAGGGTTTGGGGTGATATGCCTGGTGCCCTGGACTGGTGAGACCTACAGTCTGAGCAGGGGCCCCCGAGCCCAGCAACCTTGGTGCTGAGCCAGGTGACCCTGGCAAGTGGCTCACGTCTCGTTCAGGTGTTCTTTGCACACGCTCTGCTGGCCAGGCCTGACCTGGGCAGAGGACTCAGGCGTGCACAGGGCGGTCAGGCCCCAGGCCCTGCAAGACAGCGTCCTGTGACGGGATGCAGAAAAACCAGCAGTCAGATAACGAAGGTGGTGATATCAGGTGCAATGGGGAAATGAGCGGCCTCAGTTTCCCCATTTGGGGTCGCTGCGTGGAGCACAGGGGACCTGGTACAGAGAGCCCCAGGGAGGCTCTGACAGTAGACTGGCAAGCAGAGTCCCTCTTTCCCCTTAGAGGGGTGCTGTGGTTCTGGGGTCCCCAGCTGCCAAGGTCCAGGCCCTCCATGCCAGCCTGGCTGGTGACCGATGCCATCTGTCCCCCTTCTCCAGAGACACCCCAGCACCCTGTCTTTTCGCTGCTCGCTGGCGGACTTCCAGATCGAGAAGAAGATAGGCCGAGGACAGTTCAGCGAGGTGTACAAAGCCACCTGCCTGCTGGACAGGAAGACAGTGGCTCTGAAGAAGGTGCAGGTGAGCCAGTGACCCTTGGGGTTAGAGCTGCATCCCAAGTGCCAGCTTCTGCATCTGGACATGGTGGCCCTGGGCCAGTCCCTTCCCCTCCCATCCTCCAAATGAGGGTAATGAGTGCCCAACTCATGGAGAGAACCAGGTGGACTTGTGTGACATTGTGAACCATAAAGGAAAAGAAACGTGTGCATGCATTGAGCACCTGCTGTATGCTAGGCTGAGCTAGGAGCACATGGAACCTCGTCCACAGCGCTCTGGGTGGGCTTGTCCTCCGATCTTTCAGATGGGGAAGCAGTGCAGGGACCTCACTCCTGCAGGGCCCCGGGGCGAGTTGGAGAGCTGAGGTGCAGACCACGTCCACTCGCCTGGCACCTGTGCCCACTCCACGATTCTGGGCTCCACGTGTCCTTCCTGCCCTCTGTATCCTTCCTAAATGCAGGAAGGAGGTCAAGCAGTAAAGTCAGGCCAGGAGCATGTCCCCGAGCCCCACCAGGCCCGTCTGAATGCCGCTTTGCGGGGGAAACGGCTCTCAGTCCTCCAGCAAGGCTTCCCAGGCCCCTGGGTTTGCTCACTGGCCCTTGAAGAATGAGGTTGACAGCGTGGGCGGTGGGGCCCAGGAGAGGGAGTGAGGGTGGGGGCAGACGCTGGAGGGGGTGGGCTCCCCTGTCCAGACAAGGCCCAGTGTCTGCGCTTGAGCTTCTGAGAAGGGCTCACCTGGGCTCTCTTTGTCCTGGCCCTTTCGTGCCAGGATGGGTTTTGGGTAGGGCTGCCGAATGCTGACCTTTTGTCTGTGCCTGTAAGTCAGGGGTCGTGGGGACCCGCACTAGGCGGGCACTGCAGGGCTGGGGTGCGAGGGGCTCCATGCTGGGTGCTGCACCCACATCGTCCTAATCTGTCCACCTGATGATGCGTGGGGTCGGGCTGTGGCCCCGTGTACCGAGGGGAGACCAGGGGCACCAGCGTGTGTCCTGGCCTGCCGCTTCCCAGGGCGTGGCCTCAGCCGCCTCCTCCGTGGGTTGGGTGCGTAACTCCTGCCTCGTGGAGTGCTGCCGGTGAGCTGGTGACACAGCGGGTCCCCAAGGGCCCTCGGTGGGCTCAGCGGGCATTTACGGGGTGGGAGCTCACTTCCTGCTTGCTGGGTCGCGAGTTGCTCTGCGAGGGCGGAAGAGCAGGACTGGAACTCAGGCCCCGCGTGTGCGCCGGCGCCGGGCTTCAGCGCTCTTTCTGTCTCCCCCCCCACCCAAGATCTTCGAGATGATGGACGCCAAGGCGAGGCAGGACTGCGTCAAGGAGATCGGCCTCCTGAAGGTGAGTGCCCTGGGCCAAGCGGGAGCCTCTCTTCCTCAGGGTGGCCCTGGGAGCCCCGCTGGGCACAGCAGCTCCTGGGTTTCTGTGTGGCCCGGCAGGAGCAGCCCTTGCCCACGGCCCTGTCCAGCCTCAGGGTCCCACCCACGACGTGTCCTTGCCGCACATCACGCCTGCTGGTAGATGGCGGCACCTGGCATGGAAGTCCTTCCCCGCGAGGCTCCCTTGTGTGCGCAGTGACCTGCGGCCCGGCTTTGCCCCGGCGTCGGTCGGACTGCAGCTTGTCTGCTCCAGCTCTGCCCCGTCTCTCTCCACCCCTTTCCGTCTTCCCTTCAGCCTTTGCGTCACTCTCCGCTGTGCAGAGCTCACACTTGCACTCGGCCACGTCTATGTCTTCCTCCCCCGCTGCCCCCTCAAGGCATCTCTGCTGGGCATGTCAGCAGCGTCACGTGTGGGCGCAGCGTCCCGGGTGCTGGGGCTCGCCCTGTTAGGCTCTTCCCGGGACCCCACGAGCAGGCAGCGGGAGCACCGCTGTGGGCAGAAGTCCTGGCGGGGCTGGGGCTGGCCGGCTGTGTCCTCCCGAGCGCACGCCAGGCGACAGTGGGTGTGTCTGTGGTCGACCCTCCCCTCGCTGCTGGCTTCTGGTCGGTCTCCCCAGAGCCAAGGATGGCAGGTCTTTCTGGTCTAGACTTTGGCCCTGGGCTGGGGCTGCTGTCTCCTGGGCATCCCTCCCCACCCCAGGCTTGGGAGTCTGCCTGGGATCTGGGCAGTGACAGAGGAGAAAAGATCTGGCTTCGGAGGCCTGGGAGCCTGGGTTTAACCCCCAACATCTTCATTTACATGCTGTGTGGCCTTAGGCAAGTGACTTAACCTCCCTGAGCCTCAGTTTGCCCATCTGCTCAATGGCAGGAGTACCTGCCCCACAGAATATGGGAGGATCGAGAGGATTGAATAAAATAATACCTGCAAAGCACACGGTAGGCACTCACCTGGTGCCTTCCCCTCCTGTAAAACGTGCAGAGTTTGCTTGGCAGCTTCCAGCGAAGTGGGCTGCTGGGGGCAGTGTCGCCTGCCAGAGCCGCTGCTACAGGATTTCAGGTTAGCAGTTTGTCCTGCAGGCCCTGTCCTCGGGGACTCCCAGGCTGGTGAGGGAACAGGTGGGCCACAGATGGCGACCTTCCTGGGCGAGGCAGGTGACCAAGGGCCAGGGAGTCCAGGGGAAACTCACCTCCCGGGCAGGCCCTGCGGAGGCTGGGGCACAGGCTCCAAACGGCCGAGATGAGCCTGCGCCGGGAATCGCGACAGCGTGGATTACGGGAGGTGGGGGCACACGGCTGGGGTGTTGGCAGGCTGGGTATCCACTCGGGAGCAAAAGGGGAGCTAGAGGAGTGGCCGAGAGCTGGGCGTGTGGCCGGGGTGGGTTGTGAGTGTCTGGTCTGGTGGGCCACCAGGATTGGCGCTCTGGAGAGGGCTGGCGTCGGCAGGCAGAGGTGATATCCATGGCGACAGGGCTGCCTCGGGCCAAGTGCGTGCCACACGCACGGGGCTCACAGGGCTCATTCCCTCACTGCCGCCCCCAGCGCCATGGACGGCACTGCTGTCATCGCGCCCCTCCACGGATGAGGAAACCGAGGTCCTGAGAGGTTAGAAGCCGGCCACAGCCACACAGCTAGTGAGCAAGGGGTGTGCCACCTACGGGCCCATGCTCGGTGGCACTCGGCTGCGCCGCAGCCCTGGGGAAGGGACGGAATCCTCCCGCAGCCAGGCCCGGGTATGCCAGGCTCAGGCCGCTTGGAGGCGGGGGCTGCGGGCTCATTCCCGTGGGCAGGGACGGGCGGGCCGTGCTCGGCGCGCACGCACTAGAGCCCCTACACCCGAGGACAGGGCGCGTGAGGCGGGAAGTCAACAGGATGCGCCGGGGCGCGAGGTGCTTCCTACAAAACAAAAGGAAACGTGGCTCTCAGGGGCCGCTGGGTGACACCGTCGGTGTCGTTCGTGCCAAGATCCCAAACCTGAAGCTTCCTGTACAGGCTGGTGGGGCAGCAGCTGCCAATGTGGGGCGGGAAGGCGGCGGGTCCCTTTGGGACGCAGGCGTGTATTCCCGTGTTCAGCGGAGTTTCTGAGCACCACTGAATGCCAGACGTGGGGATGCAGCGCAGTGGGGAAGACAAGTCACAGACTCGCTCCCTGTTCTGCCTGGGAGGGGCTTCCAGCTCCAGAGAGCAGAGCTTCCAGCTCCTGAGGGCAGAGCTTCAAAGGAGCAGTGACCTTGCCTGGGGCCTTTACTCCTGGCTCTCCCTCCCACCCTCCGCCCCCACCCAGCCCTCAGCAGCTGCCCCCGCAGCCAGACAAAACCCGGCCACTTTCTACGTCCCCTTCCGGACCCACCCGGGCTCTCCAGGAGGCCACAGCTGGGAAGGGGACTCTGTGTGGACAGGGGTTCTGGGTCACTGGACCAGGTTCTAGGCTCAGTTTCTCCTGTAGGCCTAGGGGATTTAGCCCAGGTGACGCCCAGGGCTCCTGGCCTGTGCCTTGGTACACTGCCTGGGTGTCTGAGGGCCCCCCCCAGCCACCTGGCCTCAGATGTCACCCCACGAACCGGGAGAGGAGCCTCCCGCCCCCCTCCCCGGGAGCCAGCACATCCCCGACCGAAGCTTTAATTCCCACCCAAGCCCCCTCTCGTTTTCCCAAGTCATTGGAGAACTGTGATGCAGGGACTACGGATGGCCCGGGCAGGTTTCGGGGAGCCCTCCCTGAGCGGGGCGAGCTCGCCCAGGGCAGGAATGAGGTGAGGGCTGAGTGGAGGGCGAAGGAGCGAGGCTACTCACTCACCGCAGTGGCCATGTGCCCGCTCCGTGTGACGTGCCTCAGGGGTTTTAAAGCGCTTTCAACCTGCCGTTAGCTTGCTCTGATGCTGCTTTTGTCACCGAAAAACATGTCTGCGGAATGCGACGTGTGCTGAGGGCAGCTCAGGGCGGCCAGGGTCAGCTCCAGGACGACCTTCTCCAAACAAAATCCAGGCAAGGGGACTTTTGACAAAGGCACCGAAACAGCTCAGTGGACAAAGGAAAGACGTTCAACCCAGGGCCCAGGAGAGCTGGACATCCCGGTCGGGGAAAGCGAGCCTGACCCTGCCTCACGCCACACACACAGAAGTTAACTTGAAGCATGTCACAGACTAGACATAAAAGCTAAAGCTCTAGTATAAAGTTTGCTGGAAAAAAAAAATGGGGGAAATCTTCATAGCCTGAGAATAAGCCCAGTTGTGCTAGGCGGGGACACAACGAGCATTAACCGTAAAGAAGAAAGTGCTCATTTAGACTTTGTCAAAAGGAATAGTTTGTGCCTATCAGAGACACCACACAAAAATGAAAAGGCAAGTCACAGGTGGAGAAAAATATTAGCAAAACCTTATCTGAGAAAGGACTTATAACACGCACACACGGACGCACACGGGCGGAGGAGGAAGAACTAAGACCTGGTTCTAGGCTCACTGATCCTAGATATGTGTATTTACGGATATAAAGAATATTTATACGTAAATAGTCTTGTAAATCAATACTAAAAAGATAAATAACCCAATAAAAAGCTCTGTCTGGTCTGACCCCTTGAGAGCTTTCAGAGTTCCCCATTGCTCTGGGCAGAGACCTGAGTCTTCAAGGGCCCTGTGAGGCACTGTGCGGTCTGCCCTCCCCGGGCCCCACCCCCGGCCCTGGGCACGCCCCTCCCTTGCTGTCCCACCAGCCACACAGGTCTCTGTTCAGTCGAACACAGGGCCTTTGCACGGGTGGCTCACTCATACCCCCTTGCAATTCTCATTCACTCCTCAGACCTCAGCTCAAATGCCACCTCCTCCAGGAAGTCTTCCGTGGCATCCCCTCTCTCCCCACTCTAGGTGGATTCCCTCGCCATGGGCCCTCCAAGTCCTCCGTGACCATGTCACAGTTAGTAGCCGTCTCCCTTGACTGGAAATTCCATCTCTCCGCTGCCGGCCGGCCTGGGTGTGGGCCAGTACACGATCACAGCTCCTCCCTCAGCTCCCTCCTCCCGCCACCCACCAGATTTACACCTGATGTTTCCCCTCCCAGGACAGGGCAGCTCTTAGGCGCTTGCTGCCCTGGCCTGCACATTCCTAGTTTCTAAGAACATTCCTGAAGACATTCAAGAGCACACGCTGGAGCCTTGCCCAGGCCCAGGTGGGCCGGCAGCTTTGCCTTCCCCTGGCCTCCCTGACCGGGTGCCCACCCCCGGGTCCTGGCCTAGGGGATGAAGGAATGGGGGTGGCGTGGCTCTGCGATGTCCGCCCAGGTTCCCCCTCATTCTAGAATCTGGGGACGGGCACAGGTCAGCACGGCTCCAGGCCTTTTAGGGAATATGCTCTAAATTGGCCTCCGGATATTTGAGTCCCCTGCACTGTGCCCAGGTCCTAGAATCACTTGGGTGTATACGGTCAGTTTCATTATAAAGAGTTGCCAGGGGCTCCTCTCAGCCTGGCGGGGCCTGCTTCCCGCGTGGGCACTGCCCCGTCCGGCTCCATGCTCTGTCATCAGCACATGCGTGGGCCATCGCGTGGCGGCCAGGGCTCAGCGCTGAGCAGGCGGCCAGGCGGCTCTCACCACAGAGATTTCACAAGTGACGGGTCAGAAATTGAGAAAGCGTGGGAAGGAGGAGGGGAGGAGGTGAATCCTGAGTGGCGACTGCAGCCTGGCACGTGCGGAGCACAGGGCCAGGCCGGTGGGGGCCCAGTCCTGCCCTGAGGGGCGTCATTTCTACAAGTGTCTGTTGAGTCTTACGTGGTGTGTGGGTGCCGTGTGACACATCGCAAGGGTGTTAGCCTATCTCCTCTTGACAGCTACATTTCGAAACATTGTGCCCATTTTACAGATGAGGAAATGGAGACTCAGGGATGCAAAGTGGCTTTCCCAGTGTGACCCAGGTCTGCCCAACTCCAAAGCACAGTTCTTTCCCCATGCAGGCTCCTCACCAGCAGGTGCCAGGGCGCTGGCGGGGCGCCGGCGTGGGCAGGTGCTGGGGCCGGGCTGTCTCTCACCGGCGCCCGCCCTCCCTCTCTCCTCGCACAGCAACTGAACCACCCAAACATCATCAAGTACCTGGACTCGTTTATCGAAGACAATGAGCTGAACATCGTGCTGGAGCTGGCCGACGCGGGCGACCTCTCGCAGATGATCAAGGTGAGGCGGGCAGGAGGGCGGGCAGGGCCAGGGCTGCCCAGGGCCGCAGCCTCTCCCGAGCCCGCTTGCCAGTGCCCGCAGGCCCCAGCTGTGGTCAGCGAGGACCCTCTGGGCTCCATCCCCCGTGGCCGTTGCTGGGGTGCCTCTCTTCCCACCTGCCGCAGGGAAGCTCTGCTCACAAGAGAGCCCTGTGTGCACAGCGCAAGGCACCGGGATGCCCGGAGAGGCCGGTGGCTGCTGGAGGGCCACCTCCCCCCATCCGTCCATGGGCTCATGGGCCACTTCTGCCTCAGAGGAGCAGGGACAGCAGCCCGTTAGGTCAGACCCCGTCTCTTGGGACAGTGTCTTAATAGGTCCAACCGCCTCATTTCACAGGAGGGGAACACTGAGCCCAGAGAGGTTAAGAGACTTGCCGAGGACCAGCATTGTGGGACAGAGCCATGCCTGTGGCCCAGGTCTCTGTTTTCATGGCATGGTACCCTTCAATGGACATTGTCCCCAAAGTGATCTCCGTAGCCCTAGTGGGGGATCGTCATTTCCACGTAATGGCCAGTGCCCAGGGTCTTCAAGAGGTCGAGCGACCGGCCCACTCACATAGGCGGGCTTGGCGCCGGGTCCGCCTCCTGCCTGTACCCCCCGCCCCAGCACACAGCTCCACCCGCCTCGCGCCCCCTCCCAGGGCGAGGGCCGCCTGAGTCCGGCGCCAGGGCCCACCGCAGCCGCACTGAGAGAGCACCTGCTGTCGGCCACGACTGGGCCACGCGCATCACGCCCCACTCGCCGAGTCCCTGCTGTCCTCAGAGAGCAAGCTCGGGAAGTGCAGTCCCCTGCCCAGCGTGCACGGCCTCTAAGCAGCGAGGCAGGTCTTCCCGGTCCGGGCCCAGCCCTCGGCCACCCCCGTACCTCCCTCGGGACCCGCTTCCCTGCTGGGCCCTGAGTCTCCAGCCACTCTTATGGGCGCCCCGTCGCTCCCTCCCCTGGCCCCATCGGCCAGCTTCTGCGGGAGGCTGGGCCTCCCCTGGGCCCCCACCCGCCCCCAGCCACGCTTGGAAAACGAGGCCAGACGTGGACTCTCCATCTTCCCAGCAGGCGCTGGGGACTGAGCAGTGCTCGGTGCTTGCTCTTCTGAAATTTGGCTCCTAGGAATACAGGCATCGCGGGGAAGTGGCATTACTTGAGCTGTTATCACCTGCTTTTATATTTTCGTTGACATATTAATGTGTTTGCAGGGATGTTAATCTCCACTCGGATCCCTGGTGGGAGCAGATGTGCTACATCATGTCTTAGTTCCTCCCCCGCCCGCCTCGCTTGCTTCTCCTTCACGTGTTATTCTCTCACCGCACGCACACGCGCTGCACACGCACTGCATGCTGGCCCTCGTGCCAAGACCTGGGGGTGTCACTGGCGTGGGTGCTGCCTTTGGGGAGCCTGGATTCTAACAGGAAGGCAGACCCGTGAACGAGCAGTTAAGAGCCAGCATGAGCAAGCCAAGTTCAGGCCCTGTGGGAGTCCGGGGAGGCTTCCTGGAGGAGGGGGCACTTGAGGGGAGATGAGCAGCCCAGAAGGAGGAGCAGTTGGAGGAGGAGCCCAGGGGGTAGAAGCACTCGGTGGGGTCAGACCATGCGGGCCTCTTGCTCCAGGCTTAGGATCAGGCCACACCCCAAAGCCAGAGAAGCTTCCCAAGACTGGTGGCAGGGTGCAGACATGGTCAGCTCTGCGTTCTAGAAGAAAGACTGGATGCAGAGTGAAGGGAGCAGTGAGGGCAGGGACAGGCAGGTAGTGGAGGAGGGCGCCTCCTTGTCACCTTCCAGTACTGCCCTGTGCAGCCCAGACACCCTTGTGGCCTCCCAGTCCAGTCCATGGGGTGGGGTGGGGTCGGGCGGGGGGATTGAGGCGGGGGAAAACCCGCTCTTCCCGAGCCTCGGTTTCCACATCCGAGGGCGCGTGCTGGGGAGGGCGCCGCGGGAGCCTCGGGCCTGGCCACAGACTGGCCAGCGGGGAGAGGAGGGAGGTGTGTGCGCGTCCGGTCAGCATCCGGCACCTCGTCCATGCCTGGCCTGGGTGGGTTGTCCCCTCCCCATCCAGCCTCCCCTGTGTCCTGCACCCTGCCTGGCTTCCCCAGGGACGGTGCTGGCTCGGGGCTCAGACAGTCTCTGAGCGGCGGGACTGAATCTAGGGCGTAGACCGGCCACTCAGGGCCTTGAGTCCCTCCTCCCTGGCGCGCTGCCTCCCCTCCCCCACTCCCCTCCCCCTCCCGCTCCTGCTGGCTTCCACCCGGCTCGAGCCCCCAGCGGAGAGGCCAGGCCGTGGGGAGACCAGTCCCCAAGTCAGACACGCCCACTGGATGGCCTTGGGCAAGACCCTGTGCCTCAGTTTCCTCGTCTGTGACATACCCAGCGCAGTGCCTTCCCACTCCCAGGCTGCCTCGGTTCCCAGAGGATCGGGGGCCTTGCCAGGGCCCAGCCATAGTCGCCCCATTGTCCTCGGAGACTGCTGGCCAGCAAGGCCTGTGTCCCAAGGGCCAAGCGTGGCCCCACAGCCATGGTGCCGGGTTATTTATGAGGAACAGCGAAGCCAGGAGCTGCCGCCGCCCTGGAACCCACCAGAGACGCTGCGCCTTCCCGCTAAATGTCAGACGGCGCTTGTAGGACGTGACATTTAGAAAATCACCACTCTCGGCCACACGCACCCCCGCTTAAATGCTGTAATGAGCATTAACTAACGTTGTAGTGTAAATAACATCCCAGCCTGGCCCGCCGTGGGGGCCCGGGGTGGGGGTCCGTGCCGAGCGCCTAGGACGGCTCACCGTGGGGTCCCTCTCCCAGAAGGTGCCTCAGGAGAGCGTCGGGATTTGCTGGGAGGCCAGGGGCTGGGTTCCAGCCACGACTGTCCCACTGTGGGAGGTGCCCAGACCCGGATCCCAGCTGGGTGGCCTTGAGCAGGTGCCTAAACCTCTCTGAGCTCAACCCCTCATGACAGCGGTGACTGGTGTCCTCTGAAGTGGCTAAGAGCTCGGGCTTTCTAGGCGAAGGCCTGGGGTTGAGCTGTGACTCTGCTTCACTGTGCAGCCCTCAGTTTTCTCATCTGTAGGACGGGCCCGGCCCTCCCTGCCTAGGGCAGGCGCTCGGCGTGTCCCAGCTCAGTGCCGCCTTCCCTGTGCCAGAGCAGGGCCTGTCACATGGCCCGCGGCGTTGCCTCCGGCCGTTTGGGGACAGATGGTTCTCTGCAGTGACGAGCCCCTGCACAGAAACCTGGCATGCGTGTAGCTGGTGTACGAGTCATGCCCTGTCCTCCAGGCCTGGCACCCGGGAGACTCCCCGGTCCTGGTTTGACCTGTGGCTGGGACGTGGCCCTGGCCTGCTCCTTGTAGACCTTTGCTTGCTCTCAGCTCATTCGGTGCAGCCTGAGGCTTTTTGTTTTTGTTCTTGTTTTTTTGTTTTGTTTTCTGGAACATCAAATGTCTTTCCAGTGAAGTAGACGGTGCCTGTTGAAACTAGGGGGTCCGTCTGAGAGTGTCAGCCCACGTGCTCGAGGTTCTCGCCATGCCTGTTGACAGTCGTGGTGTGCCGAGACTTGCCAGCTCCAAGGAGGTGGTGGTGGCTCGGATTTAGCCACAAATGTGTGCCAGATGCTGCCTCCTGGCCAGGCCAGTGCTGGGGGCAGAGAGTCCCGCACTGGGTCCATTCCTGCAGGGAGCCCCCTGTGGGGGTGTGTCCGGGAGGTTCCAGAAGTCCTAGTGAGCGCGCACTCCGGGTTCTGGGTTCACCGTCTGTTCAGCAGCCTGCCCACCCACCCCCATGCCCACGTCAGCTGCCCACTGGGGAAGGAACAGGGCCTCATCCCACAGCCCCCCCTGTCACAGCGTGCTCACCTGGCCTGTCCGTCTGTCTGTCTCCCCGACGCAGTACTTTAAGAAGCAGAAGCGGCTCATCCCCGAGAGGACGGTGTGGAAGTACTTTGTGCAGCTGTGCAGCGCCGTGGAGCACATGCATTCGCGGCGCGTCATGCACCGAGGTACGTGCCGCCCTGGGGGCCGACAGGAGGCCACGTGCCTCTGGGACCCAGGAAGGAGCTTCCCTGCGACTCCTCCTGGCTCCTCAGGCAGCCTGTGAGGAGGTTGGGCCACTCTGTGTTCCCCATGTGGGGAGTGTCCAGCAGCTGCACACACGTGTCAGGGCCTCCCGGGGTGGGGATGCCCAGCGCCAGACAGTTAGTTACACGAGCCACAGCAGCCCAGCGCCAGACAGTTAGTTACACGAGCCACAGCAGCGGGGGCCACACTCGGCCACTGTCGCCCTACCCCAGCACTGGCCTGGGAGGTGGGGAAGCCGCCCAGAGAGGGCCACTTTCCCATGGGCTTTGACATCTTGGCAGGCGTTGGCTGGGCAAACAGGTGGGACACCTGCAAAGGAGTATTCCCAAAAGTTGACAAGTGGCAGGCAGGAACCTGCCCTGATCCCTCCGTTCGGTCACTCCTCTGATGACTGGCATCTGCCGTGTGGGAGGCACCACGGAGCACTCCGTTCATTACACAGAGTTCCGCTGAGCGCCTGCTGTGTGCAAGTCTCAGGGGATACCATGAGAGAAAAGGAAACAATAGCACAAAAATCTCTGCTCTCGTAGAACTCACAGCAGCTCTGGGAAGTAGGTGAAGTTAGACTCATTTTACAGGTGAGGAAACTGAGGCTCAGGGAGAGATGGTAAATTTCCCGAGGCTGCACAGCCAGAGCCGGGGTGGGGGGCTCTTGCCCCGAGGGAGCAGCACCTGGGGCTGGGCGGCCCATTGCCTGAGCCAGCCCCCACCTCCCATCCTGCCTCACCCACCCCAGCCTCCTACCCCCACGCCAACCCCCTCCTCCTTGTCCTACAGACATCAAGCCTGCCAACGTGTTCATCACGGCCACAGGCATCGTGAAGCTTGGCGACCTCGGTCTGGGCCGCTTCTTCAGCTCTGAGACCACCGCGGCCCACTCCCTAGGTAAGGGGGCGCCCGTCTGCACCCCACAGCCCTGGGGTCGTGCAGGGAAATGCAGATATTCTCCCCATGCACCTCTGGTAGGTTCGTGCAGGAAAGCGCCTTTGCGAGCCTTGAGTTTACTCATCTGTGCAGAACAGTAACGCAGAAGGGAGAAACTGAGGCCTGGGGCAGCCTGATTGGGGCTTCCCTGCACCCTCTTGTCACCTCCTGTCCTTCCCAGGAAGGGCCGACTGAGCCCATTACGTGGAGCGGGAGGTGTGGGTGTGTCTGTTGTTGCCACTGTCATTCGGCCCTCTCTTTGCCGTGTGTTGTCTGTCCTGGGCACGCCCCACCCGGCCCATCCTCTGGGGGTGGACATTGAGCTGTTTCCTGTTTTTGGCTTTAAACGGGCAGTTTTGAAGTCGTGGGGGCCAAGGACTCACCCAGGAGGAGGCTGAACCGTGAAGGGGACTAGGAGCCATTGGGACTGGGAGGGAGGGAACAGCATTCCAGGAAAGAGAAGGGAGAGCCTCGGCGTGAGGTCGAGCGGCCTCTGCAGGAGCAGCAGGAAAGCCAGGTGGGGCCTTGAACGCGGACTTGGGGTGGGGGTGGGGGGCTGGACGCCATGCTGGGGGCCAGGGGTGTTGGGCCGGACTTGGCAGACGTGTGTTTCGGGGCACGAGCAGCAGTGCAAGCTTCAGAATCCACATGCCGGGCACCTGACCGAGTGCGAAACCTGGAACGATGGACGATGGAGAATCTCTCATTTAATTGGGCCATAGGAAGCAGCAAGGCCCCCGGTGGAGCTCAGTACAGGGTCCCCTGTGCGCGACAGCACAGCACATCAGGTTTCGCCACGGCCGCCCGAGGGCACGGTTCACAGAGGCCCCTGGGGTGGGCAGGGCCTCCTGGTTTCCCAAAGCCAGTTCCGGGCTGCTCCAGGTGCGTCTGCAGAGGAAAGCGCTCCCGAGGTCCCTCTTCCCGCGCGTGGCCCAGTCGCGGGCAAGGAGCCGGGCGCAGCAGAGGGCTGCGAATGCCACTGCTCCCGGATCCAGCCCGGAACCCCCCCCCCCCCACCGAGAGCCCGAGGCAAGCCCGGTGTGCAAGCAGCCTCGTCTGGGGAGGGCAGAGGGGTTTTCTGGAAGCCTCACCGTTCCCACGGGCGGCTCAGACTCTCAGCACTAGCACGGGATGGGGAGAAATGCACTAACTGGCATTTAGCGGCTTAGGAGGGCGTGTCCGCACTCCAGCGGCTTATAGGAGGGCGTGGGGAGTGCTTCCTTTTGAAACTCTCATTCCCATCCCACCCTGGGGACACCTGGCCGCCTCGGGGGAGTGTGTGATTCTCCATTCACGCCTTTGATAGCCCAGAGGGTCCGTAGGATCCTTCCTTTTTGCAGAGGAGGAATCTGAAATCGGGCAGCAGAGCCAGGACGGAATGCGGGCGTGGGCAAGGACCCGGCCCCTGACCCTCCCTGTGCCCGCAGACACTTCCTTGTGAAAAGCCGAGTGTTCTGGCTGGTTTGCGGCTGTTTACTTACCCGGTTTAAGAGCTTTGAAAAGGCCAGAGAATCGAAGGGAAACTGTTGAAGAGTTAAGGCCGCTGCCTCCTGTCCCCTGTCCGTCACCTCCGAGCCTTTCTCCGTCGGCCGCGGAAGGGCTGCGGCGCTCCGTCACAGCCGGTTAGGATCGGGCCGTCAGCACCGGGCAGAGATGTGGTCTCGTCCGACAATGTGATTTTATCGACTCGGACTGGTGCACTTATTATATTAATGAGAAGGAATTGGAACTTGGGAGAAGGCTGCCCTCGTCAGCCCGGCTCCTCCTGAGGTCTCTGAGCAGCTGACTGGGCCGCGTCGTGGGTGAGAGGATTCCTCCTGGGGCCTGTCCCCGCTGCGGGCCATGTGCCCGCGTCCAGGCGATGCCCACTGAGCTGCGGCCCGCACGGGGCTCTGCAAGCCCCTGCTTGCAGGACAGGCTCCCAGAGCTAAGCGCCACCTGTGCCCCCACCAGGGCTCCAGACTGGCGAGGGGGCAGAGCCAGAGCCCAGGACCTGAAGTCCCCAAGACACAGGGAAAGACCCCTCCCACAGCACGGCCCTGCGAGCAGCTACGGCTCACACACACATCGGGTCAGGCAAGAGATTGAACTAATTGCCGCTGCCTCGTGACTCGGGAAGGACACGGGGCCAGGGGCCCCTTCACACCCTGCGCGTGGGCATGAATTATGCATCCGCTGAATCCAGTGCGCACCTACTATGCGGGAACGCGTGGTGGCAGCCACGTCGCCCTGGCAACCACCTCGTCTCCTAAGGCTGCTGACCCGAGAGCTGGGCTTATGCAAATCTGATTTCCTCCTGCCTGCCCCTCCCCGGCCCCCTCCCCGCCTCTGTATTTGCTAACACGAGGCTGGCATGAAAGGGCATTAGTCAGTGCCATGGTCGGGCTGACAGGTGCGGTACCCAGCGGTGGCAGAGCGGCTGCCTCGGTGTCAGGAATAGGAGCCGTAATTAGAGCACAGAACAGAATGAGCGTCAGACAAATTACCAGGCAGCAGATCATATTTGTCAGGAAGGATTGCATACATAAAAATTAAGTGACAGTACACGCCGGCATAATGAAAGAAAAATGAAAGATTTGCCTATACACAGCTCTCAAGCTACAAGCAAGTGTCTCGCTCCGAGCAACGGCAGCAGCTGCAAGACAAATTGTGGGGCTGGGAGAGCAGGCCCGGCTCCTCCGTGGTGGGGACAGAGTGGCCGAGGGCTGATGGGGTGGGCAGGGCGCCGGCTCCCACCCAGGCCCAGGCCGGACCTCGCCGCCTCTGGGGCTGCGGGAACAGGTCTGGCTGGGGGCAACCGCCGTCGGGCACAAGCAGTCAGGACACGCTGGGTCTCCCGGTGCCCGGCCTGGCCACAGGGCACGAGCTCTTTCCTCCTAACTTGAGCTGAATGTCTGGCCCTGGGCTGGGTGCAGGGGACATGCCATTATGCAGCTTCCACTGCTTTTGAGGGGACACACACTGTTCCAGGTGGCCTGGTGAGGGGACAGGTGGCACCGTCTCCTGAGGGCCCACTGTGTGCAGGCAGGGGCTAGGCTCCCTGATTCTAAACCGCACCTCCAGGAGCCCAGGGTGGCCAGGAGCCTGGGGCCGCTTCAGCCCCTCCCAGAGCGGCCCTTAAGTTTGGTTTTCCGTAGTCACCAAACTCACTGCAAAGGCGAGTTAACAACAGAGATGAGCCTTTAAAAACAGTTCCAACATTTTGCTGTTTTGTAAATCATCACAACAAGCTTAGGATCTCTGTTGTACAGATGAGGAAACTGAGGTTCAGAGAGGTGAGACCACATCCCTGTGGCCACCCAGCAGGCGGTACTGGAGCGCCTTGGGGAGTCAGCCGAGGTCCAGGGGCCTGGCTCCTGGGAGCCAGCCCGCAGCGTGGCCTGGCGTGGGCTCGGGTCGTGGGTGCCCGGAGAAGGGGTCGGGAGAGGGGCCCCAGCGAGCTGTGGGTGTGGAGACGCTGTGGCTCTAGCGCCTGCTCCCGAGAGGAAGGGCCCGTCCGACCTCCCCAGCGGCGCCTGGGGGCCATGTCCTGGCCCCGCGGGAAGGACGGAGCCTCCTCTCCTCGTCGTGTGTCTGCACCCACGCCTGGCACCGTTGCGTTGCTGGGCCTCATGGAACGTCTGCCGAGTGGAGACGGCCCTCACGGCCAGGCGTCCCTGGGGACGCGTCAGAGCAGGCACGGGACCATGAGCTTGCGTCCCCCCCCCCCCCACGCCCCATCCCGGCAGCGCGGGATGCCTAGGAACATCTGCCGGTCCCTCGACCCAGACAACCTGCCTGAGCGGCTAGAACTCAAGCCTGAGTTCCAGCAAGTTCTGAGCACTGACCCCGGGTGGGTGGTGATGGGGGCCACCATGGCCTGTGTGGCTGCCATGTTCCTGGCATTTTCAGGGGCACAAACTGTGAGAGATGAGGTGGCGCCAGACAGGAGGAAGGGGGAATCTTAAGCAAGTGAGGAATCCATCTGGACCTTGGGTGCAAACTGGAGCTCATTTGTTTGCTCATTCGTTCATTCAACAAGGATTTGGGCTGGCCCGGGGCTGCTCTCTGGGAGGGCCGGCTTGGCCCCTGCCCCGTGGAACCTCAGCCTGGGAGGAGAATCCGTTTAGTCTTCACCGTGAACCACACACTGTCCAGCTAGTCACTTCCCAGGTCCAGAGAGGGAAGCCAGGCCTCTTAACAGGAGAGGGTCTCTGTTTTACTGGTGGGGAAACTGAGGCTGAGAGAGTTTCAGTTCTCTTCTAGTGAGTGACTGGAGCGGGTCGCGCCCAGCTGGGTCCAGCTCCCAGTCCAGGCCGTCTCCACATGCCCCTGCCTGTCGCCTCGGGGATCGGCCCCAAAGCACAGACGTCTAGCCCGAAGTCCCGCTTGGTGGGTGGACGTCGGCAACGAGACCACGTCCCTGCGGCCACTTTCCAACCCCGCTTTGGGGGAGAAGGCCGGCTTGCAGACGCCAGCCTCTCCTCCATGCGAAAGCTGCCTTTTTCATATCTAATGAACACGTCTCAAACGCCACCAGCATTTCAAAACACGGTGAAGTTTGTTTTGACAGGACGGCGCATCTCGGGGAAGCAGCTCCCCTTTAATCAGCCTCCCGCTTTCAGGGCCCGCGTTCTCTGCTGTCTGCGGGGTTTGGAATCGAGTTCTAGGTAAAGGCTCAGGGAGGTCAGGGCTTATCAGGCACCTCTTCCGAGGCACAGCTCTGTCCCCGTCACGGGGAAGGGTAGTGAGGGTGGCTGTGTGCGGCTCTGCCTCTGCGTGTCGCTGGGAGATGGGCCGGGCCAGGCTGTGCCACCCACAGAGGTCCCCCTAGACAGGTCCTCAGGCCTCTTCCTCCTGTCGGCTTTTCCCACTGTTACCCCAAATCTCACTCTCCTGGGGCCTGGGACGCGTCCTCAGCTGCTGTGAGCTGGGGATTTCTTTGAAGTGTCTTGTTTTATCTCTAAAATTCATATGCAAGTGTGCGTTGTACGCTATCATGTTTGCATGTCTGTTGTCTGCATAAAAACCAGGGTTTACGTGACTTAGGCCCAGATAGAGCTGGCGTAACAGGAAGAGGTGCTGCGTTCACCCCCATAGCTACATACACCTGAGTCAAGGATACCCCCCAGTCAGGCAGAGCACCCCAGCTTTAAGATCCACAGACCAAGGGGGAGCAGCTCCTCCCTAGGTTGGGACTGGAGAATCTGCCAGGAGGTGGGGACAGGAGGACCCAGTGCTGGCACAAGATAGGCCAGACCTCCCTCCCTTAATGCTTCGTAGATTCATTTACTTTCTTATTCCACCATGTTTCCCGAGCATCTGAAAGAATGAATAGGTGGGCGAGGGAAGCTCCAGGGGGCTTGTGAGAGGTGCAGGTGTCCAAGTTCCACCCCTGGAGATTCTGACCCTACAGTTCTGGAGTTGGGCTGGGGACCCAGATTCTAACAAGCCCCTCTGGGTGACGTGGCTGTAGCCACTGATCAGTCCTTGACATATGTGGTCACCTGGCTCCTTCTGGACACTTCCCTGGGACAGGCAGCTCTACCTTCTTGGTGGCCCACTCCTGCAGGGTCCCAGCACAGAGCCAGCTCAGTTAACGGTAGGTGGGTGGAGGGATGAACAGGCGATGGGTGGAGGGTTGGATGGACAGATGCTAGCTGGACAGACAGGTGGATGAACAGGTGCTGGGTGGATGACAGAGGGACAGTCTATGGGTGATGGACAGACAGGTATTACGGATGGCAGTTCGCAGCACTGGCATCTTAGAAGAAAGCTCCGAGTTACATCTGGGTATTTGCCTTTTGTCCCTTACACCAGTGGAAACTGGGCAAGCAGGCAGGGCCGAGAGGAGGCAGCGGGGCGGGGTGGGGCATGGACAGGAAGAAGCGCCCCTGAAACTCTCTCCCTGTGCTCCCCAGGCCTTTCCCACAGCCTGGCTGAGGGGGCTCTGGAGCACAGCATCGGCCTCAGAACCCGGCAGAGGGGGAAAGTGGCGATGGAACAGAGGGACAGGCCACACGCTCAGGCCTGCTGAGCAGCTGGCTCTCCCTGGCCAGGAGAGGGGCAACTTAAGCTGGACCTTAAAGGAGCCCGCCAGGTGGCAGAGGGAACGGCATGTGCAAAGGCACAGAGGGGAAGGGAAGTGCAGGCTGGGTTGGGGCTGGGGTGGTCATTGTGGGAGGACCCGGGCTGGGGGCCGGGTGCTCAGAGGCCTCACTGTCAGACAGGCCTGGCCACTCTGCAGGTCATCTCCCAGGCAGAGTCCCTCCTGTAGAGGCCCAGGCAGATCTAAAATGAGCAGGGGGCCAGGCACGGTGGCTCACACCTATA
This sequence comes from Mirza zaza, assembly GCA_008750895.1. Lineage (NCBI taxonomy): Eukaryota > Metazoa > Chordata > Mammalia > Primates > Cheirogaleidae > Mirza > Mirza zaza. The sequence goes on along the minus strand of VSMD01066433.1, from coordinate 62,900 downwards.
ATCCCAGCACTGTGGGTAGCTGAGGCAGGAGGACCACTTGAGGCAAGGAATTCAAGACCAGCCTGGGCAACATATCAAGATCCTGTCTCTACAAAAAAAATAAAAAATAATTAGCTGGGCATTGTGGTACATGCCTGTAGTCTGAGCTACTCAGGAGGCTGAGGCAGGAGGATGGCTTAAGCCTAGGAGGTAGAGGCTGCAGTGAGCTATGACAACACCACTGCACTCCTGCCTGGGTGACAGAGTGAGATTCTGTCTCAAAAAAAAAAAAAAAAGAGGACAAGCTTGGGGGTGGGGAGAGCTGTCAGGGTCAGCCAGGAGGGGCTTGGCCAGGGGTCTTGCGGGTGCAGTGCAGCCAGACAGTGGACACTGCTGTTCACGTCGTCTTCCAACCTGTGGGCGCATCCATCCATGGCAGCCCCGGTGCTAGAATCCACCTAGACTCGTCCTGAGGTTCCCACTGTCACCGAGCACTGTGCGTTTCATCCTGCGGCTTGGCTAAGACAGGTCATCCGTTTCACAGGCGGCTCTTCGTTTGAGTTTTGCTCCCTCATGACCGAAATGTACAAGGTGTTGCTACAGGAAGTTGCGACTTACTTTCCTGGGAGAATCCCACACAGATCGCGTGTTGACGGACAGCTCTGCCTGCTGAATAGCAGTTAGCCCTGATTTCAGCCATAAAGTATGCGTATGGGGTGGCACGTGGCTCAAAGTCATGTCTTCAAGTGAGGGCTGCTGTCCTTGTTCAGGGATTATTGCCGTGGAAGGGAAATTGGTGGCCTGATAAAGCAACGGTCACATCTTAGACACTTGAGTTCATGAAGGTCACCCCTCTTGGGCAAGAAGGAACGGCTCACACGGACACGCACAGCCGGGCAGGTAACGTGTGGATGGATTCATCGACTCCGGGAGGGGACACTCGCGGGGCACCCGCCAGGAGCCGTCCTGCGCAGGGCACCCAGAAGCTTTGGGAACGAGGCCCGGCCCCGGGAGCTCACAGCGCAGGGCGCTGGTGTCCGGCGCTGCTCGCAGCCTCCGGGGCGGGCACGCTTTGCCTCCGTCTCCAATAAGATGAGAAAAACAACATAATAGAGTTCAAAGAGTCAGACTTCTTCAGTTTTGTAGAGGACTTTGATTTTGACATTATGGGTTTCACTAAACAGTGTTAAGCTATCTTTGCTTTTCATAACAGTAGTGACGCTAAATGGTAGTTGGGGGTTTTATGTTTTTTAAACATCCTTTCTTGGCAAAATTTAAAGTTCCCCATCTTGTGTTTGCCCTGAAACGTCTTTTGCCCATGAAATCCTGAAGCCTGGACCCGTTGCTTTCTGTGTCTGGCTCACAGAAGGGCCTGTGTTCCTCTCGGGGTCCTGGGTCCCTATTTCCCAGTGTCACACATCTCAGGGCCAGCCCCTGCCAGGTCGGTCTCCAGCTCTCTGCACAGACTCCAGTTAGGACAGCAGCGGCCTCTGTCCCACGAAGCGGTGCCTCCAGGCCAGTGAAAATGTCCTCCGTGTAGTAATTCTTAAAATCTGTTCCTGGGTGGGGTGTGGTAGCTCACACCCGGAATCCTAGTGCTTTGGGAGACCATGGAGGGAAGATCGCTTGAGGCCAGGAGTTTAAGACCAGCCTGGGCAACATGGCAAGACTCTGTCTCTACAAAAGGTAACTTTAAAAAAATTAGCTGGGTGTAGCAGTGTGCGCCTACAGTCCCAAATACTCAGGATCCCGAGGCGGAAAGATTGTTGAGCCCAGAAGTTCAGGGCTGCAGTGAGCTGCGATCACATCACTGCACAGACAGAGTGAGACCCTGTCTCCTAAAAAAAAATCTGTTCCTGAAGTTTCCAGAAAAGTCATCCTCCAAAGGGGCTGATGTCAGAATCTCAGGTTACAAATCCAGATTCCTGGGCCTCCCCCCAGACCTGCTGAAGCAGCCTCTCTGCTGCAGTTTTCTCACCTGGTGACAGGGAGCTCACTCCCTCTCAGAGAGTCTCCCAGCTTTGCACAGAGATGTGCCTCTCTGGCCAGAGAGAGCCCTGCGGGAACTCAGAGGTCAGGACACGCCTCTCCACGGTTTCCTGGGTGTTGGCCTTTCCTGGGGGAAGAAGAGGAACCACAGGGACAGGCCTGGCAGTCCTCTGGCCTTCCTCGACATTGAAAACCGTTTTTCTTATTTGCTGTGCACTGAGGCATGTGGTAACGTGCAGCAGAGCTCCTAGGAGTGGAATTGGCATTTCCCAGCGTCGGCAGTGTTTAGCTGTGGCAGGTGCTGCCAAATAGGTGTCCAAGGCAGCCGGACCATGTTGTCCCTGTCAGCAATGCAGGGGAGTTCCAGTTGCTCCACATGTCACCTCTTCTGTTTTTGTAACTTCGGCTTTTTGGGTGTGGGGCCCTGTCTCATTGTGTTTTGACTCTGCACTTCCCGGACAAGTAATGAGGAAAACAACACGTTCCGCGTGCCCATCGGCCATCTGGATATTCTTTTCCATGAAGTGCTGTTCAAGTCCTTTGCTCATTGAAGAAGGACGTTGTTTGTCTTTTACTTACTGATGTACAGAAGCTGTAAAATGTATTCTGTATGGGTCTGTTGTCGGGGCTATGTATGGAGACGATTTCTTGTAGTCAGTGGCCTTTCATTTCTCTGAGTGGTGTCTTCTGATGAACTGAAGTTCCTAATTGCAGTGAAAGACTCACAGACCTTTCTTCTGTGGCCCATGCCTTTTCTGTCCTGCTAAAGAAATCTCGGCCAACCCCTATGGACTTGCTAATTGTTGCTGGCCATGGCGGTGGCTACGAGCCTGTCCATGCTTGAACCCCATTCCTGCCGCTTTTATTCAAGCCTCTTCACCTGTCTCACTGAGCCTTGGTTTCCCCATCTGAAAAGTGGGCGTGCCTCCCCAGGGGACTGCCAGAAACATGAATGAGAGGACACACGTGGAATGCTTGGTCACCCTCAACAGTGGTTGTCTTTTCACTGTTGAGAGCCTGATCTGGACTCTGTGGGGATTCAGCCACCTTAAAGGACCCTGGTCCCCGGGCAGGTGGCAGGAAACACCACCCACGACTACCCAGCCCCAGCCCGGCTACTAGGTCTCTCCTGAAAGTCCCCAGCACCCCATGGGCTTTACGCCCCGCCAGCGTGGGAACCTCCAGTCGCCCCACCCCTTGTCTGACAGTGAGGACAGGTCCAGACAGGTCCAGAGAGGGAGGGGGCTGCTCGGAGCCTGGGCCCTGTCCCCCAGCCCCCGCTCGCCCCTCGCCCTGTGCTCCTGCAGCGTGTCCCTGCACGCACGTAAGTACCTGTCCCTTGCCGTGTTTCAGTTGGGACGCCGTACTACATGTCGCCGGAGAGGATCCATGAGAACGGCTACAACTTCAAGTCCGACATCTGGTCCCTGGGCTGTTTGCTGTACGAGGTAAGCCCCTGGCCCACGGCTCCGTGGCATCGGGTGGGGCACACACTAGGGACCCCCAGTCAGTGCAGGGCTCACCCTGCCAGTTCACATCCACCCACCTCGGCCTAGCATGGGGCTGGGTCACAGTGCCAGACTGGCAAGGTAAGCGGCTGGACAGTGGCAGGCTGGGCCGTCCCACCTGGGCTGCTCAGATTCAGGAAGGGAGACAGGCCAAAGCCCACCGAGGGAGCAGGGCAGGGGTGTGGCCGCTCAGAGCCTGTGTGCTTGCCCTAGACCCCTGGCTGCCCCCTTCCTGTTTCCTTGGTAACCACATTAACATACAGATGCTTTGTTTATTGTTCATCATTGGCTGATGGACCAGGCCCCTGCAGGGACTTGGGCCAGGAGAACAGCCGCACCTGGCTCATGCCTCTGGATCACTCCCCATTGAAGGGTGGCCATGTTCCTCCAGCGTGAGTGTCACTAAAGACCACTGCCCCTCCCCTGAGCCAGTAACTGAGGGGCAGGGGAGCATGAGCCACTCTCGGCCTTGAAGCTATTGCAGCCACCAAACAGGAGGGAGGCCTGAGCACGCTGCTGTCTCCAAGTTGGTGGCCACACCCTCCTGCCACCCTGCCCTAGACCCCCTGATGCTAGGCAGCTCCAGGATTCTGGCCGTCCTGCTGCACCTGTCCCCCAACTGTCTTGCATTGTCATAGTCCTGGTAAATGAAACAACAGACAAAAAATGGCTTTGGAAACCGCTAAGGGCCTTGTGACGCCACAGCTTGGTTTCGGAATTGGAACCTTGATTCTTTCTGTTTCGCTGGAGTGTCCGTGGGGTCTGGCTTGGGGCTGTTGCGCTGAAAGAACCTCAGTATTGAGCTGATGAGGCTGGTGACTGTCCACAGCAGTGGCGCTCAGGATAGTGTGTCCAGGGGCCGCCTTGAGTGTTTTGTTGGTGTCTACAAAGATTTCTTTGCCCCCTTGGGACTGTCAGCTCTGAGTATCTGCCTCCCAGCCCTTGTGCGTGAGCTCGAGGAACATGCTGCCTACTGCTGGGCCTTGTAGGGACCATGGCGGCCCTCACGGTCCGGGCCTATTGGCGGCGGGATTTCCCCGTGCTGCCTTACAGATCGAGACCATGAGATCAAAGCTCTGATCCCATTGTGAGGTCTCAGCTGCACGGCCAGCTTTCTTTACAAGCCAGTGGCTGCTATTGTAAGAGCAGGTTTTCATTTTCAAAGCTTGGCTGGAGGTGTGGCCCTTGTGGCTCGGCCCCCTTCCTCTGGGAGAGGGTCAGCAGATGTGGGTGACCCACAGCGCCCTCTTGAGGGTCCATGGGTGAGTGCAGCCCGAAGGTCAGAGGTGGGAAGCAGGGTGCGTGCTCTGTCGGGGACCCCACAGGGCGGCGGTTGCAGGAGTCCTTTCAGTGAGCTCCTGGCTGGCGTGGCCGAGGTGGGAGGCACCTCCCTGCGCAGCCGTGGCGGTTCCGGGAGTGCGGAGCGAGGCTCCAGGGCTGCTGGCGGGAGGGGGCAGAGCTGTGCATCCTCCTCTGACTCCACCCTGGAGTCAGGCGTGTTGAGCAGCGTGGGTGGGTGAGCTTGGGGGGACAGTGGGTTCAGGAGGGAATTGAGGGGGAAGTCAGTGTCTTTAGCAACAGGAGAAAGATGAAAGTCAGGACTCTTCACAGCAGCAGCAGGAAAGAAGCCTGCTTGTACCGGGTGCCCCGTGGCCTGCACATTCACGGTAGCCGCGGGAGGGGAGTGTGTGTTTTTATTTTGTCACAAAGGCAGTGAGACCCAGTGGGCCAAGCTCCAGGGCATCACTGAGTTACACAGAACTGCTGTGGCACTGGTGGTGCTTGTCACTCAAGACGAATCATGAGTTCAGGGTCTCTCCAGCAGTCACTCCTGCAGGTAAATACTCTGGCCACTAAGGCCACCAAGGCCAGTGACAAAGCCAAGCCCACGTCATGCAGAAGCCTGACTCTCGCCTGGCTCAGTGCTCCAGGGTCAACAGCCCTGCCCTGGCCTGGGATCTGAAGAGGGGATTCAGACCCACCTCTAAGTGGGCATCGCCACCCAGGTGTCAGGTCCTGAGGGGTGGGGACAGCTGTCCTGGGCCTCTTGGGGTACAAGCAAAAGCCGTCGGCATAGCAGGCGGTCAGAGTGCGGTTTTGCCTCAGGGCACATGTACGTGTGTAGGCAACGGGTGTGGTAACCTGGGTGAGAGGTGCAGGGTCCCAGCAGGAGCCCAGACTTTGGTCAGCAGGACCAGAGGTCCGAATCCCTGTCCCAGCGCTCCCCCATGGAAGGACCATCCCCTCCCCCACAGGTTCCGCTTGCCCGTGTGTAGAATGGGGCCACAGCCTGCCGTGGAGTGAGATGAGGTACTGGGTGTCTGAGGTGTGGCGTCCAGCTCGGAGCAGGCCCTCAGGCCTGCCCAGGAGCCCGCTGGCCTAGTGCAGGCTGAGGGGTTGGCACGTGTTGCCCACCTCTCACAGTGAGGCTCCCCCATTGCCCTTTTTGCTTTGGCCTGCGGGAAGCCAAAGTGCAGCTCAGCTTCAGTCCCCGTGGAGGACTCGGTTTTTTCCTCCTGTCCTCATGTGTGTTGTCGCTAGTCCAGTTGGTTTTTCCTCTTCTTTTTCCATTCTGGGCTTTATCCTTTCGTGAGCCACTTCCTGCTCTCTTCGAACCATGGGGTCTCCAGACGCCAACACACACAGGCCGGGCAGGCTGACGAGCTGTGGGCGTCTCCCCAGGGCTGGGGCCGGGGAGGACGGCAGCTGGTTCCCCTGCTCGTGTCACTAGCCCTCCAGGTGACAGCCCTCCTCCCTGCCTGCACCTTTGTCTCGGCTGCTCCTGGGTAGATGCAGGCCAGCCCATGCCAGGCCTGCAGTGCCAGCCTCCCTGGGTTCCAGGTTGGGCGCCCTTCATCGTGGGCACCTGAGTGCACACCTAATGAGTCAGTGCTGAGGTGCCAGTCCCCTGAGCTGGTTTATTTGTTGGGGATTTGGGGCTGAGGCTGGCAGCAGGGCCGTGTCAGCAGCAGAAGTCAACAAAATCAGCCTATTCTTATAGGGATTGGCCGTCCTCAGGGACAGCGGGTGTTTATCTAACCCTAATGGCCCTGGCGCCCCACAGAAGAGGCCATGTGTGACCGACATGGCTGTCTGTGGCCAGCCCCTCCCAGGCAGGGGTCTGTCTGCCCAGGCTGGCACCCCTCCCTGCGGCCGCGGCCGGGTGTTTTCCCAGCAGACAGGGAGGGGGCCGCATCTGAGCCCAGGCGGCGTAATTGACAGGAGACGTCGCGCAGTCACGCCTGGAGCCTCCCGCTCCACAGCCTGCGGTGTCTTCCCAGGGGGGCAGCCTGAGTCGCTGTGACAAAGCCCCCACCCGCCCCAGACCGCGGCTGAGGGTTCCTGGGGGAGCACCCACCCAGGTCAGGATGGCTGGGGCCTGAGGGGACAGCACACCTGCTGCTCCTGAACCCCAGCATGGCTTTAGAAGTCTCAAAGACCCCGTTCATCTCCTGCGGCTGCAGTAACAGATTCCGCCAAAGCTGACAGCTTCAAACAACATGGATTTATTATCCTTTCACGGTTCTGGAGAGCAGAAGTCCAAAATCAGTCCCACTGAGCTAAAGGCAAGGTGTCAGCAGGGCAGGTTCCTTCTGGAAGTTCTAGGGGCCAATGTGTTTCCTTGTCTCTGCCCTGGAAGATGCAAGGCCGCCCCTCGTCGTCCCCCCCCACCCACCTACCCCCCTCCTGCATCACTCTCCCTCCACCTCCCTCCTCCAGTGGCCACCTGCATGTTCCAGCACCAGCCCTACCTCAGGAGCCTACATTTAATCACGTCTGCCAAACCCTGTCACCCCATAAGGTGACATTTACAGGTTCCGAAGATTAGGCCGTGGACGTCTTTGCGCCCATGACCCTTCTTTCCAAACCTGGGCTTCCAGGTGTTGCCAAGGACCTTCCGAGGTCACCTGAAGATGCTGACATTGACCCATGGCTAGTGAGGAGCTGCCCCAAACGGCCCTCAGGACTGGGTGCCCAGTGGTGTCTGCCTCGAACAGGCCAGCAGCAGGAGAAACGTGCCACACAGCTCGGCACCGCCACCCTGGCCCCTGGAAGGACTGCAGGACACGGAGGCCAGGTTGTGCGGAGCCCACCGGCAGCAATGCCCGAGCATGGCCGCCTCGCAGGCCCAGCACTTTATTTTCATTACCCAGCTCGCCCACAGCGGAGCCCAGCAGGCTGCCTGCACGTTATGGAATTTATTTCCATGGGAGCTCGGCTCTGAGCACAGAGCTGGAGGAATTGGCTCGTTTGGCGCCAGCCCCAGGATCCTCACTAGGGGTCCTTGCAGCAGCCTCGAGGGGCCCTCCTGAGCCACACCGTGTAGGACGGTGGCGGGGACCAGGCATGCTGTGTCGGCAATGCTGCTCCAGGGTCCTGCCAGGGCAGCAGAATGGTCTGGATACCCCACCACGGTGGAGCAGGGCTGCCGGCCACAGGGGCTTCTCTGGTCTCGCTTCAGTCCAGCACGTGCTTGGGCAATGGCAGGTGAGGGGCTGGTGTCTGCGGCCCTCACAGGCGGGAGTCGTTCCTTCTCCCTCTGACATCTCGGATCAAATGCCAGTTCCTCTGAGCCGTCCCAGCAGGGCTGATGCTCCCATTCGTTGGCTACATGTCACCCCGATAATACCAGAGAGAAGCAGCTTTGCAGCTGAGGACAGCGCTGAGAGCCATGGTTCTAACATGGCCCAGCGTCGGCCCCAGACAGAATCCACTCCTGATTCCACCAGCCAGAGGCTGCGCGGCCACCGGTCCGGAGTGATCGTCCTGTTCCCAGCAGCCTATTCCCATGGGGGTGATCGTCCTATTCCCAGCAGCCCAGAGGTGGCTTCACATCCCGGCGCCTGATGCGGGTTGAAGGCCATGGCCAGCAGCAGAAGGGAGGGCAGGGCCGGGCCTCTGCTGAATCTGCACCACCAACAGGAGCCCCTGTTAGCGGGAAGGGTGACATTGCTGACCCTGTTCAGCTACAAACCACATGGGGAAGGTGCTGGAAAGAATGGAGAAGCAGGAATGGCAGGTTGGGGGCTCATTACCCCCCTCAATTTTCTGGGGCTTTTGGAGCCCCACCGCAAGGTTTGTAAAAAGCTTTCCAACTTGTTGGCTGGGTCCTCTCCCAGATCAATATGGAAGACCAAGGCCCGTGTTAACAGGACCAACACTGAGACCCCCTTTCTACCCTACAAGGAACATCCATCCTCATCCTCCAGCCACAACTTGGAGGGCACCCACATCGCCCCGAGTGACCACCCTGGAGTCTCAGCTGCTCTCTGCTGTGGCAAGAGCTGTCCTTTGCACCCGAGGTTCTCATTTGCACTACTGGAAACGCATCACCGTTTCGCAGACCGGCTGCTAAAGCTGTTCCCAGTCAGGCCCGTGGACAGAGCTCTGAGACCTCCCCCTGCTGCGGCCGGAGCCAGAGGGCTTCCTGCAAGGGTGGCTTTCATGTCCAGACGGGGTCCCAACCCTCCTCAGAGGGCCCAGTCAGTAGGAGGGTGGCGATGCTGCCCCCAAACGCCCGCCTGAAAGCACCTGGATGGCGCGGCTCCCGGCCCTATTCTGCCACGGCCCCAGAAGCTATCTGCAAACCCAAGGACTCTGCTCGGGCTCTGAAGCTCCTCTGGGCCCTTCTGGAGAAGGCAGGCGCTTATCTTGGGGCCACCAGACCTGCTCACGGGTGAACAGAGGATGGATGAAGACCAGGAAACTGAAGCTGTTGGCCTCATCCTGCACTGAGATGGGGCTCTCTGGCCGCCACCCAGGGCGTGAGGGCGAGTGGGATTCCTCAGGTGTCCTGGTGCCCCGTCACAGCCAGAGCAGAGCGGCCCTGGCAGCCTGGCTCCTCAGCAGGGGACTGGGGCTCCATGGACAGGAGGGAGCACTTACCTGATGGCACTTCATTAGCAGGCATTGGACCAATGGCAATAGGTAGGTGACAGTGAGTGACAAGCAGCACTCGAATCCCATTAGAGGTTAATCAGCAGATGGGCCGGCAGGTGCTGTGCTCATGGCCCCTGCACACCCTGTTTGGAAAGTCCCCCCAGCAGTGCTCTGAAGGGCGATGGGGGGCCCGGGCACCCTCCACAGGGCCGGGCCACTAGTGATCTCCTAGGCCAGAATTTACACACTGGCTGCCGCCGGCCTCGCCTTGTCAGAGGTGGTGCCTCCTCCAAGTGCCAGTCTCAGCCTCCCCCCACGCCTGTGGTTGGGACCCTTTCACAAGCGAGGAAACCAACGGCCAGACACACAGCAAGTGTGGGGCTGGGATCCAGGGGGCACTGTGGCTGCAGAGCCAGGCCCCACCTGCCACGTGCTCACGACCACAGAAGGTCCTTGAGGGCTGAGGCAGAAGCGAGGAGGGATTTGCCCCCAGTGTGCAGCTGCTCCTTGCTTACTGCCTTTAGTTTCGTCACTGAAACTCTGTCCCCTAGTGCATTCACCTGTCCAACAAGGATCATGTTACCATCACTCCTTTCTGGTGAGTCCCAGCTTGCTCAGGGTTTCTGGAGAGAAGTCCTGCTGGACAGCTACTGCGGCACAGACCAGAGGTCCTGGCTTCCACGCGGAGGGCCTCCTCCTGCCTCTCAAGTCCTTCTGGCCCTTATCGCTGTCCCCGCCCTTTACAGATGGCAGCTCTCCAGAGCCCCTTCTATGGGGATAAGATGAACCTCTTCTCCCTCTGCCAGAAGATTGAGCAGTGTGACTACCCGCCCCTCCCTGGAGAGCACTACTCGGAGAAGGTGAGTTGCTGATACCCGAGGCCAGGCCTGGCCACCCTCAGTAGCTCCCGAGGGGCAGTGCCCAAATGCCACAGCTGTGGGCTTGAGCTTGGGTTTACTCTACAGGGTGGAGAAGGGAAGCTTTCTGGAAAAGTGATCCAGAGGAGGAAGAGTAAATGAATTTTGCTGAAGGGGTTTCCCCAACACTAGGGTGGGCGCCTCAGGCAGGAACCAGCGGGAGCCGGCTGATGTGCTGGTTGGCACCTCTGCCTGTTTGGCACCCAGCTCCATGCTGGAGTGAGGCTCACTGCTGCAGGTCCCAAGGACATGCTCCATGTGGCACCAGACATGGGGAGGCAAGAGGGTGGCAGGCTCAGCTCCCCATCCCACCTGTAGCAGCCACTCTGCTTCCGTGACAGGAAATCCCAGATCAGACCAGTCGGTCTCCTTTCTGTTAACAGGCTTAAGTCACACCTTGGGTTTCTACTTCCAACATTTTACAGGGGTGCAGGAGCTGTGGACTCCAAAAAGTCTGCCATTGGGCCGTGTGTGAATGTCAGCTTCCTTAGTTCCCTCATTTTAAAGATAGGACTAGTATATATATACAGCTCGTACATAGATAAAATCTGAGGATGAAAGGACAGGTTTCACTGTTCAGTGATTAAGGGTGTAGACAGACAGATTCACATACTCCCTTCACTGTTCCTGGGTAAGTCACTTGACGACTCTGAGTTTCTTCATTTGTAAAATGGGGTGACAAAAGAATCTTCCACCCAGGACCCGTCTCAAGCACCAGGCCAACACTACCATCAGAAGTAGCCCCTGGGCTGACACGGTGGCTCACTTGCACCCAAGCTGGGAAACAAAGCAAGACTCTGCCTCAAAAAAAAAAAAAGTAGGCCAGGCACACTGGCTCACACCTGTAATCCTAGCACTCTGGGAGGCCGAGTCGGGCGGATCACTCAAGGTCAGTTCAAAGCCAGCCTGAGCAAGAGCCAGACCCTGTCTCTACTGAAAAAAAAAAGAAATAGAAATTGGCCAACTAAAAATATATAGAAAAAATTAGCCGGGCATGGTGGCACGTGCCTGTACCAGCTACTTGGGAGGCTGATGCAGGAGGATTGCTTGAGCCCAGGAGTTTGAGGTTGCTGTGAGCTAGGCTGATGCTACGGCACTCTAGCCAGGGCAACAGAATGAGACTCTGTCTCAAAAAAAAGTAGCCCCTGGATATATCACAGGGCCTGGCTCCGAGTCAGTGCTCACTAAATGTCATCTGCTATGTTTACTTCTGTTCAAGGTCAATGTTAGTGGGTGTCAGTCTGAGGCCTTCCGCCGGGCCACCCCAAAGGACCACAGGCCATTGCCTCATGGTAACAACAGCTCATTCAGGTTTCCTGTGTTGAATCCACCCCCTCCCCCAACCCATTTTAATGTAACGAAACTAAGACCCAGAAGGGTTAAGGAACTTGCCCACGGTGAGACAACTTCTAAGTGGTGAAGCCGGATCTGAACCCAGATGGCCAGTTGGGGTGAGGCTTTGGAAGGAGCACCCTTGCCCAGGCCAGATCCCAAGTGCTGTGACCTGCCCTGGCAGCCTTTTGCTGCCTGCCCTGCTTGCTCGCTGTGCGGGCCTCCAGGGCGTGGAGAGCCGTGCGGTGCCTTCCTCTCTGGCCCTGCCTCTGCGCTTGCAACACTCCCATCTGCACCTTTGGAGGAAGGATACATGCTATCCAGTACAAGCTGGCAGGAAAGGAAAAATTAGTTACCTGTCTTTACAAAGTCACATACTCCCTTCACTGTTCCTGACTTTACAAAGTCAGTAGCTGCCATTCACTTTTTTCTTTCTCTTCTTCTTTTTAAATGTGGACTTCTGTCTTGTTCAGAAGCAAGATGCTTCAAGCTGAGCAACCTGGAGTCAGTCACAACTTTGTGCTTCAGTTGCCAGTCTCTCTAAAGGGGAACTGTCGTTTCCACCCACCGTTCCCCTCCCGAGTACCGGCTGTCACCAGTCCCCAGCAGCATTCCTATGCCCCATGTCCAGGAGCAAGAGGGCTGCTTAGGAGCCACTGTGTACACCCCATTTTAAAGTTCTGTCACCTCAGAAATGAAGATAAGACACCACTATTTTTATTTCTTGATTTCTGAAAACTTCATATACGGACTTATTGCCGACTATGGTCTACTCATAAACGAGTTGTTCAGGTCCCATGGACTTCACCTCCATCTGGTTTCCTTAGGTATTTTAACCTGTTAGAGGCCAACCACAGGTACCTTACCCTAAATATCGTAAGGTTCAGAAAAGTACTGTCTCATCTACAGGCAGCCTCAGACTCCAGGAGCGCCCGGCAGGCTGCAGGCTGTCATCCCGTGCTTCCAGTGTGAATGGCACTGGAATCCCAAAAAGGCACATGCAGGGTGGAGGGAGGCTCCACAGACCAGTTAGCAAATGCCCAATCCAGAGGACCCCTTGTTTACAAGAAGCCCCGGCCCCCGCAGCCTGGAGACTGTGCAGCAGCCGCTGCTGGGCCACTGAGTCCACCCGACCCCCTCTTGTTCAGGGCCTCCCCTCCCTGCTGCTGCTATGACCTGCAGGGCCAGGCACCAGCAGCAGGTATTTAAATGAAAACCATTGTGGTAAGCCTGTGATGAAAGTTAAGATGTAGGCTTTTTAAGGTCATTATTTTAATTACCATTAAAATAATTGGCACTCTATCAGAAGAAGGGAGGCAATCAGAGGCACCCCTCCCCCACCTCGAGGCGAGAGCAGCCTCAGTGTCTGTATAATTAAAAGCTCCGTCTTTCATGAGCACAACAGGGCGGCCAGGGGGTGGACAGACTGCAGCCCTGATGCATGTTAATGCACTTATTATGATCAATAAGCCCTTTCCTTGAGTTTTGTCCTCTGCTTTGGGCATCTGTGTGAGTGACAACAGAGACACAAACAGCCTTGCCTAGTAGTGTGGACAGTTGAAAGTTCAAAGTTATTTGGAGGTGACCAGGGGCCAGACAGGCCTAGGAGTGATCCTGGCCATCTCTTGGGAGCTGTGAGAGCTGCTACCCTTGCTAAGCACCGTTCTTCACCTCTAATGGGGCCACTAGGACAGCCTCGTTGGTTGCTGTGAGGATTAAGGGCGTTAACGCAGGCGGTGTTCTTAGGAATAACAGTGTTCTCTCCCTTGCAGTTACGAGAGCTGGTCAGCATGTGCATCTACCCCGACCCCGACCAGAGACCTGACATCGGCTATGTGCACCAGGTGGCCAAACAGATGCACGTCTGGACATCGAGCACCTGAGCACAGACACACCAGGCCTTACCAAAGCCAGCACCACTCTGCCTTGAGTCGTCTTCTCTCTGAAGTGGCCACCTGGTAGCCTAGAACAGCTAAGACAACAGGGTTCAGCAAGTTCCCCAAAAGGGGGCCCAGCTTTACAGCAGATTCTGAAAGCAGAGCAGCTGGGGGGAGGGGCGCTGATGGTCAAATTTAAAGTCCTTGCTTTATAGTGTTGTGGACAATCTCAGCTGGGTACGCAAGGGTAGGTGGGTCAGCGAGCCACTGAAGCCCCCGTTGTATCTGGATTGTAATGTGAATCTTTAGGGTAATTCTTCCAGTGACCTGTCAGGGTTTATGCTAATAGACTTGCAGGAGACTCTGATTTGTGTAGTGAGCCTTTAAAAATGGTTAGTACTAAGTTGAGTTTAGCTCTTAGTATCTTTTCAAACAATCAAGCTGTTGTGCTTAATTTACTCTGTTGTAAAGGGATAAAGTGGAAATAATTTTTTTAAGTAGAATGGAGATTTTGCTAATATTTTTATCTACATTTTATAACTTGATGAATGACGCTGAGGAGAACCCAGCATCTGGCACAGAACTTCTCGAGGCAAATGGCATCTGAAGCCAGGAGTGTTTTTTTCCTCACAGCCTGGTTGAGCTCATGGCCTAATCAGTGTTAGGCGTCCTCCCTCCATGGCATACAGAAAACTTAAGGGCTCTGCCCTCAGGCTGTCCTTTATAAATTCTGGTTCTGCAACTTCCTAGTGTGACTTTGGGCAAGTTTCTTAGCCATTCTGAGCCTTAGTTTCCTCATCTGTAAAATGGGATTAATAGTATCTGCCTTTAGGGTTGCTGACAGAATTTAAAATAAAATATGCAAGGTCGCTAACACAATGTAGATGACCCCAAAATGGCAGCCACTCGCTCCTTCACAAAACTGAAGTCCACAGACAATGTAAGTCAAGAATTAAAGTACAACTGTAATATGTGTAGGAAATCAGAAAATGTGTTCATTTATTTCTTGTTCCCAAATAGGATTAACTGTGAAGACAAATTTATAAATGTGAACTTAAGACAACTCACTCTGAAGGAAATAGTTTGAATTTTGTTTTTATACTCAAGTTAACCCTCAATAGTCTACGCTGTCGTCCCTGACCAGTTGACAGTTTAGCGGTGCAGAAAGCACCACTGGCGACCTGGGCAGGTGCTTCCTGACACTCACCTGGCTGCCTACAGCACACCCGCTGACCAGGCCTCCCTGCGATGACCACAGGCTGCTCTGCTGCCACTTGTGGACTCGGTTCTACTTGTGACACTGTCGGCTCAGGCGGCTCTCCAGATGCACCCTTTCCTCTGTACTTGTTTGAAATAAAACGAGGTGAGAGGAGTTACTTCTGTGCAAGGGTACAAGTCACGAATGATTTTAAAACAGCTTTGGAGATTTGCCCTTAAACCAGTACATATAAATACTTAAAACAGTGTCAAGCAGCACAAATTCTTGAAGAGCCTTTCAAAACACAACTTTCTCAGGCCCCAGACATTGAGTAATCCGGGGATTTTTTAAGCTCTCCAAATAATTTTGATAATTATCAGCCAGGTTTCTGCCCTCAACAATTCCATTGTTCTCCCCAGCCCGCTGCTACCTACCGGTTGTGACAAGGGAAGCTGGCCTGAGAGTGGGTGCAGCCCCAAATGGTCTCTGTGGGGGAGAACCAAGTCCCTGTGTCCTGCCTAGCACTTACCCCTGAAAGCTTTCCTGATTCCGATTCCAGACAGATTTTTTTCTTCAAATATTCTGCTTCTGGCTCTCAGAGCCCCTGCTGTCTCTCCCCGGGCACAGTGAGCCTGAGCACGTAGGTGGGCCCACGTGCCACATGCCGTCTGCCTTCCACAGTGGGCATAATCTGTCCAATTGGACGCTCTAGAGGCATCACAATCTCAACCACTCGCCAGGCCTGAGTGTTAGCAAAATGATCATGTCCTAGTTATTAAAAAACAGCAAACCCTGAAACATTCCTTTGATTTCCACATAACTGGCTACAGTAGAGTCCCACCTGGCTGCCTTCTTTTGGTACTTAGAACTGAGCAGGCCTTGAGAACTTGAACTTGGAGATTCTCTTTGACATTTCTTTCCTACTTGGCTGCTGAGGTAGAATGCTGTGCTGCACTTAACACCCAACCTGAGGCTACCCTTAAAGTATGTTGGCAAAAGGGGTGGGGAGAAATGTCCATCCGAAGAATCAAAGTAACTCACTCTGACTTCTAGCAACAGACGAAGCCTCGTCCATTCTCCAAAGGGTCACGTTGCTTTTACACTCACCTGAACCTAGGCCGGTACGCAAGGAGGACCACCAGCCTGAAGGGGAGGCCAGGTGGATGGGCCTTGGCACCCAAAAGAAAAAATCCACACAGTCCCCAGACATCAGCCACCCCATTCGGTTTTCATTTTATTGCGTTTCTTTCAGCAAACACTTGCCAAATGAATGTCGTACAGGGGCCTCAGATGCCCCCAGTCTTCTACAACAGTTGTACCAGCCATCCACTGACACCGTTCAGGAAGTGTCCATCGTTTGGACTGTTTCTTCCAGCACCTCAATTTCCAAGGTAGTGACTTTTTCAGTGAGGACTGCAGTAGTCCCTTTCTCACACCTGTACCGGCCAAACCTAATGAGAGAAAAACACACACAGAGTTAGGATTCCCCTTAGGGTGCCAGAGAGGGCTGGAGAGAATGAAAATATTCAGGCCAGGTAGTGGGCAGGCTGGCCTGGAATCCTCACGCTCTTGATCCAAGCTCTGTGATTGGGGGAGAGGGGAGCAGGCAGAAATGTCCCCATTGCTCACTTTCCTCAGCTCTGTCCCCCCTCTCCCTTCCCCGCTGGTTTGAAGATGTCACTCATTCCTCAGCAGGCTGGAACTCTGGTGGCAGCATGTATGTGGTCTTGCAGCCAGAGTCCCACGTGGCCTGTGTGCACCCAACTCATCTGAATTGCATTTCAGTGTCTTCAGGCTTGGACACACTAGAGCCTCTTCACCTCCCTGGGTGACAGTGCCCGATTTCAACAGCATGCAGGGAGGGCTTCTACCTTAAGTGACAGTGGACTGCAAGGCAGGACTGTGGATGACTGAGAGCAGAGGCAGTAGCAGGAATCAGGAAGGCAAGGCCCACACTACTGTTGGGCATGGCACTTGTCTAGGCCCATGGCTCTGCCTCTGCCCTGCCCCAACTGTCCACTCAGGGAAAGAATTCCCCTGACCCAGGCAGTACCCCACCAGTGGTCACCGGCAGAAAAGATGACCTTGAGATTCCAGAAAGTGGGGACACTGTTGCTGCAATACCCTCGGCCCCAGGGCACTAAGGGGGGAGCAGCTCTACGTAGAGGGCAGGTCACTGCACACCTACCACATGCCCAGCACCTTCCACATCACCTCACTGAGTCTTCGTAACTAGGCATGTGGTGGTTTTATTTCTGTTCTTGTGTGTATAGTCTTCACACCTGAGTAACCCATGTCCCAGGAGGTGAGATTTGTCACTGCTGTGCTCCCTTTAGGACAAGGACTCCTGCACTGAGCACAGGTTCCTTGGACAACCATAAATGTGATTTCTCAAGGCTCAAACGTGGCTTTCAAAATCCTCACCCAGGACTCTGTTCAGTCCTCCCTCCCATGTCACCTCTTCACTAGGGGCTTGGTTCAAGTCCTGTGACATCTTGCAGATAACCTGGGAAGCAGGCCGTGGAGGAGTAGAGTATATGGCACCTCTAGCACAGCTCTGGGCCTAAAAGGTGGCTTCCCTTTCTGCTAAAGGTGCCAGGGGCTTGGTGGGCTCATTAGAGGTGCCTACGGTCTGGCTTTGTCATGTCAATCTTCCTGTCTTTGAATTGCCCGAATTCACCAAGCCAGCCACTGACATGCCCCAACCCTCACAGCTCGCTGATCCTCCACAAAGTTGAGTGCAACGAATGCCTGCTGGTTTTCAATATTCTATTCTTTCCTTGTGAGTTACTCCTGTAGTGGGGGATTAAAGCAAGCATTCCAGAAGGTGATGTGTGCTATCCTCTGGGTTAGCCGGGGGGCTGAATGGGAGGTGGCAGAGTGGATAAACACTGCTGCGCTACACTCAGGTGACTGCAGCTGGAAGCAGAGCTGGGGACCGCATGCTGGGCAGCCGGGCTCCCAGCGAGGTCAGGAGCCCCAGGAAACACACCGCTAGACGCCCCTGAGGGGTTGCAAGCAGGAGCTGCCCATCTGCACACACACCGGCCACCAGGCTTGGAAGCCTTCCAGCTCTACTCAGCAAATCAACCAGAGCCTTCTCCCACCGCTGAGCCTGGGCCACACCTGAGACTAGGGGCCTGCGCAGCATATACCACAGGCTAAATGGCATCACTCCAGCGCAGCAGGCGCCAGTTAGCTCCCAAGGCTAACTGTGGGATGCACTGCTTTGTAACCTTTCAGGAGGCTTGGAACACTGTGAGGAAAAGCAATTGGCTGGCTGCCCTGGAAAATGTACCTTCTCACAGAAGTCAGGGAACTCTAAGATACTGGAGAAAGGAGAGCAGGTGACTGACACCTTGCCTCCCCACCTCCCAACCCAGGGCTCTTTCCTGAGCCCCACTCCACCTCTCCCATCAACATCTTACAGATTAAATCACTTCCCTGTCCCTGCCAGCAGCCGGCTATCGTAAAGCAAGTCATGACTAAAGGTCAGTGGCGTGCGGCCAACCTGGGAACGCTGGGTTAACTCACCATGGGAATCGAGAAAACTCTGTCCAGATGCCGGTGAGATATCAAGGGTGGCCACAAAGCCAGGGACACAAAGAATTTCATCTCCTTCACTTACCTGGTCCCCTTCTTGTTGGGCATTGAGTATGGGCGGAGAAAATCCAGCTTGCTCTTGCTGATGACACAGAGATCAATGTTGCTTCCAGACCCCAAGTCATTGAAGATGCCTGCTGCAATGGCTTCACTCACCAGCTTCTTGGCCTCCTCTTCCTGAGAAAGAGAAGGGCAGAGATAATGTCCACAGCCAACTAACACGCACAGAGTGCTCTCACAAGCAGTGCACAAAAATCACCTGGGAGGCAGGCATTGTTTTCAATGCCCATTTCACAGATGAGGAAAAGACCTTGTAGTACCTTGTAGTAAAATGGGGGTTAGTAAACTTTTTCTACAAAGGGCCAGGTAGCAGCCAGGCGAGGTGACTCATGCCTGTAATCCAGCACTTTGGGAGGCCAAGGTGGGAGGATCACCTGAGCCCAGGCTGGCAACATAGCAAAACCACATCTCTACAAAAAATAAGAAAACTTAGCCAGGCATGGCGGCATGCACACCTCCAGTCCCAGCCACTCAGGTAGTAAATATTTTAAGCTTTGTGGGCATACAGTCTTTCACAACTACTCAACTCTGTCATGGTAGTACAAAATAGCCACAGACGACATATAAACAAATGGGTATGACTGTGTTCCGATAAAATGTTATTAACAAAGACACACAGTGGGCAAGATCTGGCCCAGGGACTACAGTTTACTAACCCCTGATCAGAAATGTCCAACAATGGCTGAAACTTATGTCCTGGTGACGTAATGGAGAAAGTCAATACCATGAGGAAGGAAAACTAACACCAAACACACAGTAGTTCTGGGGAAATGCTGGCAGAGCCATGGTGGGCCCTCTTGCCCAGAAGAATCTATCTTCTACAAATGAGCCTACAGGTTCACTGAAGTAACCCATTTCTTTGAATCACTCTCCTTTGCTCTGCCTATAAGAAGCAAGTCCATGTCCCCAACCGTTACTGGTGAACAGGTACACTAATTCCTTTCTTATTCAAGAAGGTCTATCACGGGCCAGGTCCTGTACTAGGAGCTATGGCTACAGAGATAGATGAGGCCCTGTAAAGCCCCTTCCCTGCTAGGGGCTTAGAGTCTGATGGGGACATGAGACCCAAGTTAAGTACAGGGTGAGCAGGGCCAAAGGGTAACTGAAAAGGGGCTGCAGGAAGACAGAGGGGGCAGGTCAGGAGAGCGGCAAGGAAGGCTGAAAGAGCACTGTACACAAGGCGCTGAGGAACCAGCCGTGACACAGAAGACAGGCAGTGAAGGCAACGGCGCCGGACCTGGGGAACACCAAGTTCAAGCTTTTGATGCAACAAGGACAAAAATGAACCAACCCCCCAAAGCAGGCAATCTAACCTGTGCTACTGCAGCTCCTTCCCAATCCACCGTGGCGGGAGAGTCCACAAGCATGCAAGGTAAACTAAAGAGCTCATCCAAGCTCCCTGCCCCAAATCCAACCTGAGATCCTCACAGGGCTCAAGTTGTGAGAAAATCTGAGCCCACACTCAGGGCTCGGCTCCTGGTCCTCTGCCTGCCCCAATCAGACTGGGATTCCAGTGACGCAAGCGCCCTCTACAGACTCAGAATAATAGAGACGTTTCTGCCTGAAGCACCAACCAGCAACAGGGGCAAGGGATTATTTTGTCCTTTATCCCCCAGGTTTTTCACTTCCTGAGTGGTACCTATGGTGAGGCCAGTGAAACTAGTTCTTCTCTTGTACATCTACATTCCTGTAAGAATTCATTCAAACAGGATCCTATAATTAGGAATTCTCTACTGGGATTCTCAATAACCTATAAGGCTAAAAGCCTTCCCAGAAACCAGCGAAGGTAGAAGCAAAGAAAGCATCTCTCAGATAAGGAGTTAGCTGCTATTGGTGCTGCCATTACAGACCACAAAACCAACCACTACTTTAACAAATGCAACCTATTTCCACGCTGTTTCCCTTAGGAGACGCCATAGGTGCAGGTGCACACACGCTGGAAGCACCCTACATATTCCCGGCTCCAGGCCTGTCATCTCATCTCTTCGCTGCCATTTAACTCTTTCCTCTGCTTTGTTTTTCTCATCACTGCTGTGGTTCTCTTGAGCCAGCCAACAGTACCCTAGTGGACATCACAAACCCTGCTGGGAGTTCTCGAGACTGAAGATTCACATTCCCCAAATGATTTTATTTTGGGAGGATGGGAAAAGGGGAAGATTCAGAAGAAATTGAAATATACAAATGATTCTAGGCATGCATATCTAATGTTAATCAATTCAACTAGGCACAGATACCAGAATGCTGACAGTACTACACAAGATTACAGGGGATTCTCCCTCTATTTTGCAAACATTCTGTAATATAAGTAGATGACTAATAAAATATGCAAATTTTGAAATGTATTGTTTTGATTTACTCACAAAAGTATTGTGTGTGCTGCTATGTAAATGTAAATAAAGGCTTTTAAAAACTGGGAAAATACACCTTTGAAATTCCTTTCCTCCCTACTAATTCTAGGGAATTCTTCCTTAAGAAAGTAAATCTCACAAGTCCCTGACTTCTTTTTCTCCCCAGTCCCACCATCTCTCATATACAGAGGACTAAAGAAGTTATGAAATGGAATGAACTTTACATTTATTGAGCACCTCTATGTTCACCGCATCAATCAATACATATTTATCAGCACTGTGATGTGCCCAGCATTGAGCTAGGTGCACTGACACCTCCAACCACCTTGTGAGGTTGGTGCTATGAGAAACGATGGCCCCAGGCCACCAGCTAGTCAACAGTAAATAGTAAAACAGGCCCATCGGGCCACCAATTTCCCGGGGTTTGGGGCTCCTCAAGAGTCCCTGATTCAAAGCGTGTCACTCACTCCCCATCCACAAAGATCCTCAGAACCTGAGCAAGTTCAAGAGAAGGAGGATGGCGAGTGTCAGTTTCTCTTTAGGACAACCAACCAGCAGCTCCTCTGAGGGTCACTTCCACTGAGGGATGGGAGCACAGACTACCCTACAACGCCTTCTTCACTCTCAATTTAGTTGGAATAGCATTTCCACAATGCAAGGTTGGAGATCAATATTGAGACCTAAGGCCTTATTTCACACACACACCTCACTACCCAAAACCCACAGGGTGAAAACTCCCAAAAGCTCTATTGTGTACCCATTACTCACATTGTTAATGTCTTCGACAAATATTTGTAGAGACCTACTATGTTCCAGGAACTGCTTCATATGTTGAATACTGTCTTTGACTACAGTATTTCCATACACGGAATTCTAGACACATATGCAAATGTGTTACTGGGCATATTCATACTGTGTTTTCTTTATAGTGGAATTTCACAATTAAACAACTTTTGTCTTTAACATGTGCTACCAAATATTTAAGAAAACTATCAAGAAAAACCATAAACTAAAGGCAAGAGGTGGGGAAAACACCACATTTTTATCTGTCTCTGGCCCACAATAAATGTAGGAAGCACTGCCTCTTCCTTTCCATTTCATTCCCCACAAGGAAACCGCACCTCCCTCTTCTGGAAGACTTGTGGTGAGCTGAGTCTTGGGCAGCATCTGCCCAAGGGCAGCTGCTACAGAGGGGCCTGACTAGGGCCCTGCAGAGCCTGCAACCCCAGCTGGTCAGGCCCAGGTGTGACGTTCTCTCCCACTGCCAGAGCTGGCGTCCTTCCCCATTCCCAGCCAGCTGCTCATGGATTTACACTGCTAGTCACAAGGGAACTCGGATTCAGTGTGTAGATGGACAGCAGGACTTACCCCAGCTACTAGAAAATGGCCCTCTAGGCCAATGGAAGCTTCTTTTAAGATGATCAGCCAAAAGATCACCATGACACTGGTGACTGAATACCAGCTAGGGGTAGACCCAGGTTTAAGGTGATCTGGCAGATGTGGAGGGAGGCAGACAGACTGGGTTGGAATCCCCAGTCTCCTACTAACTGCTGTGCGAACCTGGGCAAGTCGCTATACCTGAGTTCACTCTCCTCCTGTGACAGGATGATAAAAAACCCTACCTCACAGCGTTGCTGCAATAATTAGAAATAAGGTATACAAAGCACCCACTACAGCGTCTGGAACACAGCTATTGCTAAATAAAGGTAACTTACTTAATAAAGCAAGCCAGAGTGCTCCTAAAAACACAATTTATCTCTAAGCCGTGACTGCCTGTACCAAAGCCCAGGCCAGGAGGAGGAGGTCCAAACAAACCTGCTGACAAACCTCCACACAGTGCCATGGAGAAGTTCCTGTAATAATTAATCCAAGCAAAAAGCACACTCCCTAAAAGTTCAGAGAATATAAAAGGAACACTTCCTGCTTTATGGCTACAAAGACCAAACTAACTGGGAATATCAGTCCCCCGGGCCACCCCTGCTTCTTAAATGAGATTACAATAAGAGTGATGTACTGTACTACAAGTCAGCTGTGACAAGCAGCACTTTATAGAGCTATCTGTTTGTCTCCATCACTGCATCGCACAATGTGTCCCTGGACTCCAATGTGCAGCTCCATTTACCGCTACATGACAAATGGGCAGCACTTGTAAAAGGCACAAAGAGGTCCACGTCGGCCACGTAATGGTCACCACAGCTGTACCCGAGTGCTTGAGGGGACAAAACAGACCCCCAAGTTCATTAAACTGACCAGTAATGGATCTTTCAAAAAGTGCCTTAGGAATCATACAGAAAAGGCTAAAATAAATAACTCAGCATGGAAGGCTAATCTGAAATGGTGTTTGATAAATTATTTATAACACAGGCGATTGTCTGCATTTAATATTGGAGCTACTAGTAGCATCTTTAAAAGATGATTTATGTGTTGTAATGCTATTAAACTTTATATTGGCCCTCTGCTAGCTATAAAGTCTGCTGAGATTTAGAGAATGAGTTTTAAACTGTCACTGCAACATCATAGGAGATGGAGACTGTATTAAATCTTTACTTTAAACCTGTTATCTAGAGAGTTGCATTTTGTAGACACTCACAAACTGATAGATTACCTCAGCATCCGCTACGGTGCAGGTCCAAAATAGTACTGCAAAGAAACTTTTTCCACATTATTCTTGTCTACAGCTACAATCGAATTTCTCTTCTCACTTAAGTGATTTTTAGATTGGGAATGTCACCAGAGGAAAATGTAGGTGCACCAGCCAATGGGCACCCTGGAAAGTTCAGCATCAAATTAATAATCTTTAAATAAACCCTCTATATTTGACTGTTCAGTTATGCATGCTGAACGGTGCTTTACTTACGTCGGAAGCAGGCAAAATATTAAATATGCATATGACTAAAAACCCAACAGGCTATTTTAGACACAGCTTTGGAATGTGAAAATATATGTATGTGGCGAGTCATTTGAAACAATCGATTTGTAACTAAAAATTTTTAAAGAATTTAAAAATAAATTGGTTACTTGCTGGAAAATATATTCTGTTTATGTAGCTGAAGAGCTGGCATGGGGGTGGAAAATACAGAAATATTCAGCCTTTTTCAAATAAAGAACAGGCCTGACCTGGCTCCACCATTTTTTTCAAGGAGTCACAAAAGTATCCCTTTGCCACACGGGAGTCAGTCACCTCACCCTTTGCTTGCAGGGAACAAGACACACAGCATTGTAGCTGAACTCCCACAACTTTCATCAATTTCCCTATCTGCTACCAAATCTACATTTCGCTCCATTCAGTTCCTAACATTTTGTTCCACTGTCATCAACAAAGGATTTAACTCAGTAAGAATCGAAGCCCGGGAGGGTTGAGGAGATGTTGGCCCAAGGATACAAAATTTCAGTTAGGAGGAGTAAGTTCAAGAGATCTAGTGCACAATGGGTGACTATAGTTAATAACAATGTACTGTACTCTTGGAAATCACTAAGAGTAGATTTTAAGTGTTCTCACCACAAAATAAAAGGTAATGTATATATTAATTAGCTTGATTTAGCCATTCCACAACGTATACATATTTCAAAACATGTTGTATATGACAAATATATACAATTTGTCAATCAAAATAATTCATTTATAACAAGAATTAAAGCAGCAGTCCGAATTCATCTTGGAAAATCTGCATTGTCTTTCATTGCTTTGATTTGAAACAGCAAAAAATTCTATTGCTCTGCTGATCTGCAGCACAGCAGATAAAAATCTGGGTGTGATAAGAGTTTGGACTCTAAATGACAGAATCAGGGGTATACCTCACACCTTCTCCATCTTTGTACCCCAGGAAGCTAGCACAGTGTTTGGCATGTATGCCAACAGATAAAAAAATCAAACAGTCACTTCAGATGCATGAGTGCCTTTGCCAAACTCAAAGATAAAACATGAGCGATCCATACCAAATGGAGTACCTGCCAAACCACACCAGTCCCGACTGGGGACCATTCAAAGACACTTAGAACCTTGAGAGGAAGGGGCTTGAATACAATGTTCTGTAGTGGCCTGCTGACATGCTGTGGTTCTGACTATGCCACTGATGTGGCCTGAAGGAGTCATTAATGGCTGATGGTTGAATAAAATTTAAAGAGCTCAAAAAAATGTTTAAAACAGTCCCCCCAAAAGCGGTGTGTTTCCTGTACTGTGTAATAGCCCTGACATATCCCGTGTGTAGCCGCATATTTTACAATGGGAAAAGTTCTTTTTTTTTTTTTCCCAGACTAGGCCATGTGACAAAAGCAAAGGTGTCCCAGTTTTGGTTTGAGTTTGAGCTGTTGGGGTAAATGTGGCCTGCCTGTGGGAATGCCTGCAAATGGAGCTGAGTGGGCCCAGACAGCAGGGAGTGAGTCAGTGACTGGGCCTCTAAGGCCTAGGTGGTGATGCCACTTCTTTCCTTGATTGCTTTTTTTGGTACTGGGATCTGGATGATGCGAATAATTAAGGAAAAACCTGCTATGGGGACAGGAGTGGTTTTAGGGGTTTTAAAGTAGGGATGGGAAGAGGGGTGGGGAGAGTTCATGTTCACAGAATTGTTAACTGGGTCTGTCCCAGATCACTAAATGACATGGAAGCCCAATCCCAGCTTGCAGCCAAAAAAGATGTCGGAGACCACCCAGCCATGATGGGCCACAAAAGGCTGGCCCGGAATAAAGGAAGCCTGGAGAGCACGTCACTCATGGACACAGTACTCAACTCTCTTTGAGCCACAGAGTGCCTCTCCAAAGAATGCAGATAATGCCTCTGAGGGCTACAGGGAGGAATAAAAGAACAGGAATGTCCCCAACTCACAGATTTTACAAACAAGATTGTTAGCAAGTTCTAGGCTAGAAGAAAAAAAGTAACGGTGTGAGAGAACAACCACTGGGCACCCATCACACCCCTGGGTCTGGGCTAACACTGACCTTACTGACTGAACCCTCCTCCGGCTTGCACAGGTGAGGAAACTGCGGCTCTCAGGAGGGTTGGCTGATACACCCAAAAGCATGTGGCTGCGTCTAAGTAGGAGTCACGGATTCGTGCTGAGTTAGTGCCTGGCATCACCAAAGCCTGCCTCCTATCCCCCACCATTAGGAGGATCAGTGGCGGGCAAGTGGTTTTGCTGGAATCTGTGACAGTGAATGGAAGGAAAAATACCTAAGCTTCCAGAGGGAAAAGAACCAAGAGATGAGAACATATTGCTTCCCACAAGGAGAAGAAATCAGTGTTCACAGCATATGTGTATACAAATATATATTTCCAAGGCTGCACTGAATCAAATGTAATCAGAGAAAAAACAAGAAAGCCTGGGTTTAAAGAAAGAGTGAGAAATATGCTCAACAATCCTCAAAAGGAAAACCAGGCTGCTTCAGATACTAATAAGATCTTAACACTTTCTCTCTCTGAAAATGCGACTCGGCCAGTGACAACTCTGGCAATAAATTCCTGGAGACGCTGAGAGGGCCATCACCTGACACAGAACGGGAGAGCGAAGTGAACTTGCTCCACAGGCCACCGCGAAGGCAAGGCAGTGGTCAGCGCCAGAATTTCCCAGGAGAAGCAGAGCAGGTGTGACCACAGAAATTCAGTCCTGTAAGGAGGAAGAGACTGAACAGGGTCTGAGACTCGCAGAAGAGCCACAATCACAGGGAGCCTACCCATGTCGGAAGTCTGCGGGCCGACGCCACTGCTGGGTGCAGGCCCGTGTGGGAAGGCCGCCATGGTCACTGTGTTATATGGCATATCCTGCTTCCACAGCCTTACAAGGATTAGGAAGGACCGGAAGGCGATCGAGGAAGCACAAAGCACCCTTGTTGTAGGAAGTTTACAGACAGCCACAAATGAGGCAAATTTCAAATGATGCAGAACTACTGACAGAGACGCCCAGGTTGGCAGGTGCGCACTAACGCCTGGACACGAGTATGCTCCGCACACACCGTGCTCAACACCGGGGACAGGTCTGAACACGGACCGTGCCCATGAGGGGTGCAGGGCCCAAAAGGAAAAAGGAGATGATCTCACCACGAGGTAAGAGCTATGAGACACCCCTGACAAAGCAAGTAAAGGTGCACAAGGGCTGACGGGGTGTGGATGATGAAGACTGGGCCAAGTCTTCAAACCGAGTGAAAGGGAGCCAGGCCAAGGGGTAGAAGTGCAGGCCACAGAAACGCCACAGACACAGGGAGAAGAAAGGTGTGGTCATACAGGCAGTTCAGTGTGGCTGAACGTGAGAAGCCCACAGGCAATACAGAGAGCCAGTCCTTCATGCTACACAGTGGGAAGACATGAAGATTATAAGCTGGGGAATGAGGTACAGTCACACGCTGCACTGTGTTTCGGTCAACAGACCACATACACAACAGTGGTCCCATAAGACTATGCGGAGCTGAAAAATTCCCCTTGCCTAGCGACACTGCAGACCTTCCGAGGATGAGATGTGGAGGTGGAAGACAGTGACGCTGATGATCCTGACCTCTTGTACGCCTAGGCTAATGTATGTCTTAAACAAAAAGTAAAAAATAAAATCTTTAAATAGCAAAAAAGCTTATAGAGGAAGGATATAAAGAAGATTTTTGTACAGCTGTATGTCTGTATTTTAACCTAGGTATTATTATAAAAGAGTCAAAAAAGCTAAAAAAAACTTCAGTTTCTGAAGTAAAAATAGCAAACTAAGGTTATTTATTAGTGAAGAAAAATATCTTTTTATAAATTTAGTGTAGGCGAAGTGCACAGTGTGTACAGAGTCTACAGTGGTGTACAGCGACGCCCTAGGCCTCCACGTTCGCTCACCACTCACTGACCCGCCCAGAGCACCTTCCAGTCCTGCGAGCTCCGTTCATGGTAAGCACCCTATACAGGTGAACCTTTTTAAAATCTTTTATATCATATTTTTAACCGCACCTTTTCTATGTTTAGACAAATATTTACCACTGTGTGACAGTTGCCGCCGGTATCCAGTATGCTAACATGCCGTACAGGTTTGTAGCTTAGGAGCAACAGGCTGTACCATACAGCCTCGGTGTGGAGGAGGCTGTACCACTGAGGTCTGTGTAAGTGCACTCTAAGATGTTCGCACGTCACCTAACGACACGCTTCTCTGAAGGTATCGCCATCGTTAAGCAAGGCATGATCATAGTTAGATTTGTCACGCCTTAAAGATTGCCACTGGGAAGCGGTGCAGGAGGAGATGCTGAAGGCAGGACACAGGACAGCAGATGATAACAACACTCCCAACGAGAGATGGTGGCAGAGCAGCAGCAACGGGGAGGAGGATCACCAACAGAATGACGACTGTGAAGATGATGGTGATGTGGGCAAGGAGGAAGCAGTGGTCAGGTGGGCGTGCAGGAGAGGGAGAAGTGGGGTGCCACCTAGACTTCCAACATCAGTTATAAGCAAACAGTCTTCACATAAAGGCCTTTTGTAACGTCTTGACAGCTATTTTTCTGGTGGGCTGATGAGAAGACAGTGATTAACCCGATTATATTTTCTAGACACCGGTAAGCTTCTATAGTAGGTACCCTATAGTGTGTCACTAAAAAGGGACAAGATAAAGTAGAGCCAGCAAAAGTCTACTGAGGCTAGACTGGGGGGGCAGGGGGAAACCTAGGCTGGAACCAACTTCTGAAGGCCATGTCATCAGTAGCAGGGGCTCTGAAAAACCCGTCTGGCTTCTGGAGCATGGCAGAAAGCGGCAGGGGTTGGTTAACTATGGGAGCAAGAGCCAAAGGAACAAAGAGAAGCTCTAAGGGAGAACCACAGGCACGAGGGCTGGCCCTATGCCAGGTATACTTACGAGGGGGGAGCAGTGGACAGGCCAAAGCACAGCAGACAACAGAGCGCAGCTGACTCGGGGGCTACTGAGTTCTGAAAGGGCATAAGCAAACTTCCAGGTTTGGGGCTGGTGAATATATATTCACTGTATTGACTATGGTCATGGGAGTGAGGGGGAGGCAAGTCTCCACAGAGTGAAGAATTTAAGAGAATAAAGATCCAGGTATGAATCCAGTCTGGAGACTCACTAGCAGTATACCCTTAGTGACAAAGTCACTCCACATTTTTAAGTCCCAATTTTCTCATCTGCAAAAGAGGACCTAAAACCACCGAGCTCCCAGATGGTCCCGAGGATTAAACTTGAACGTACCACTGCACTAGAGACACTGCTAGCACAGTACCTGGTACACAGGAAACCCACGAGGAATGCTAACTCATTTGATCCCACCCTTCCCTCAAGTTCACAGACATGGCTGTCAAGGCAAAAACCTCACCCACCCAGACCTACTAATGAGATAGGCAACTGATATATTAAAAACTCGGTACTTTGTGTTTTCAACCCCCTAGTTCAAAGCAAATCTATTATGAAAGTAGCTGTTATACTGCAAATGAAATTCAACATGATGCTATAAAAATCTTTGTTCACACACGCATCTTCTGTATAGAATTTACTGCTGTATCAGTGAGGAGTGTCCTAAGTAGCACTTTTCGCTTACTCGATTTCACTAGAAATCCCATTCTAAAAGGACGCAGGATGAGCACACACACTCACTGTGTGCAGGTTCTGTGACAAGTACATTACTCCACTTACTCTTCAGAATAAGCCTTTAGGTGCCAGTCCCCTCACCCCCATTTTACAAATCCAGGAAACCAAGACTCAGAGGAGGGAAGTAACTACCCCAAAGGCACATGGCCAACAACAGGACAGTCTGAGATTCAGCACAGTTTTGTCTGACTCCAAAGTCCATGTTTTTTTTCACCCGAGAAAACAAAACCTCCAAACAATTAGTCTCCAAAAATACTAATGATGCCTGTCTAGTCCTAATTAGATGCAACTGATAAATCCCTCACGGGTTCATCTTTTTAAAGTATTTCACCTCTAAATTTCGCAGTTGCAAATACACTGCACTTAAGTAATGCTACTCTAACATCACATCATTCACCGGGCTTGTTACATCTGGTAAAATTAAGAACATCCTGATGAATTTCTCTACCACAGAATCTATACTCATCAAATCCACCGTATCACTACCACATTCAAATGGCTATTTCCTTGAATACGTACATAAAACCTCTCAGCTGACAGAATCAAATTGTTTTTTGACCACTTTGTAATGTCAATAAAAAAAAGATACCATTTAACTTCATTTTCCCACCAGGCCATTTGTTGACTATAAATGTTAACTAAAGCTATCCCAAAAAAGCAAAGGTATTTTAATTTTCTTTAAAATTTTCAGGGCCAGAGCCAGAGGACGAGAGAACAAACTTTAGTAAGCCTGACAAACAATTTACTAACACAGTCCTTTTAATAATCCCTTGAAGTACCGACTTCAGTCGATTTTATGAGTTTTATTATTTTAAAAACTAGGGCTACAAGGGTTACACAAGAGGCTTTCAAAGGCCTCTCTCAATTTGGACCTCTTCAAAGCCCATGCCTGCACGCTCTACCTTCACTCCTCTGTCACCCCAATTCCATCCAACTGGCGAAAGGCCAATGTATTATCAAGGAATCAATGTTAATGAACCTTAAATCTTTTTAATATTCTGTTATCACCAAGGTTCTGATTTTAGAAAAAAACATTCCAACATCGTGACAGGCTGACAACAACTACGAGTGTGACCACATCTACAGGTACAGTGTTCACTGCAAATATTTTCAAAAACCTGTAATACTGGGTGGAATTTTAAAATATCTGTTTAGTACAACTTCATATCATTTTTTGGTTTCTGCACAATTTCAGGGTTAGTGGAGAGTAGTATAAATTACCTCATAGAAACCCAAAAGTAACATTATCTGTTAAGGTTAAAACTTTAACTACCTTCCTGGGGTATGCTGCTGGGTCTCATTACAGCAGGTAATCTCACATTCCGCCATGCACAACACACTAAGTACCAGCATCTCCCAATTACATGGCAACGTAAATCTCAAAGGACATTTGAAAAGTCTACACAGCTCCTGCACCCACTGCCGAAACACAACCACCTCTAATGGAGTATGGCAGCTTTCTAAGCTAAATATTCACACGCAGGGACAGGGATGCTGAGCTCAGGCCATATCTCACACTCAAGAGTGAATGCTAATTAAAAGGCCACACTGACTCGGGAAATGACCACCAGACAACTTTGGACGGTGTCTGGAGTCACGTTTTCCAGCTGTCCAGACTTCCAGGATTAGACACCTGAAAATCACAGCAGAAGCCCACATGCCTTTCTGTATATGCCGTGATCCTCATCTGGAATGTCCTCCCCTCCGCCCCCTCAGTCTCCCTGTCCTACACTTGCTCAAACCCCAGAACAAAAAAATTCAAGTGAGGAGTCACATGCTTTTTGAGGCTGCCCGAGAGTCCCCCAGACAGAATCCTCAATTCCTCTTCTGCCTTAGCTCTACGGCTCAGCTGGATGTACCGTCCTCATATTTTCCACACCACAGTAGCCGTGGGTGGGCCTGTCCGCCCCAGTAGGTTGCAAAGTCACTAAGAAAGGGGCGATGTCTCATAGCCAGGCACAGAGCCTGATCAATACAAGTTGGTGAAAGGAACACAGCCCAGCCTTCACATGGCTGAAGGACCGCCACCTACCAGCAGCTCACAGAGGCCTCACTGGCGACCCCACGGCAACACGGACGCTCTTCTCCAGGTGCGGACGGACATCCAGATGCTCCTGCCCACTGCCCGTCTGCTTTTGCCAGTTTTGATGTGCCTTAGGAGTTTTTGATAAAGAGCACCTTTTTCGTTTTTGTTTTTAAAGCATTCACAATAGTGGAAGGTATCCGGGGTGTATTCATTCCTACCATAATCATCTGGCTATTTTTAGAACTGTTTTACTTTGGCTAGCAAAACCTACACTTCATATAGACTGTCATCCCCAAAAACCCAGAAAACAAAAAACCCTTGGCATAATAGTAATGGCTTTGAAATAGCTCATCCAAACCAACTTTATTCTCATCCCTCTTAAGAACTGCCAATCCCTTCCAATATTGGCAGTTCTGTTTATTCAGATCTTCTGATATATAAAATTTGCTGACTTTTCCCCCTTTGAGCAGAAACAGATAAATAAAAACTGTGAAGCTTTCTTTTTTTTTTTTTTGGTTAGGGGGAGACTAGAAACAAAAATTCTCTGCCTGTGTAAAATACAGGGGTATTTTTAAATTACCATATGTTTTAGATTAGAAGGTAAAAACAGTACAGCAGCAATTTAAAACTTTCTAGCCCATGAAAGCTGACAATTAACTCAGTGAAATACAGCTCAAGCCTTCAAGTCCCCCTGTTCCAGCAGGCAGCAGTCCCATTTAACACTTAAATGCCCTGTGTTAGTAAGTTTGCCATTTTTTATTTTATGTTCATTTACATGTCTAATGTAGACCTACACAGGTACTACATTTAAATACTTAGCTTCAAATGTTATTTTAAACTTAATTTTTCCACAGAGCTAAATCATTTAAAAAAAAAAAAAGGAAAGAAAGAAACAAGGAAACTTGCCCAAGATTCTTGATCACACTTCAGTGTGTGCCGGCGAGTGTGTAGTGTCTGGCTGCTTTGCACACCGACGTGCCCCCGCCGCCCCTTCCTGATATTGCACACAAGTATAATAAACCATGTTAATATTTCATGCCACTGTGAAATATGCTGGAGTATCAATTCAACATCTGCTGTCTTTAGGGTCCCGGAGTCCCGCAGAGACACTTTCAATTTGTAATTGAGTTCTATGCTGAATTAATCAGCAGTTTATCTTTTTTACTAAAATAATGTCTTCACCACTAACCCAGATTTACATTAACAATTTATACCAAATTACCTGCCAAGGCAAAACGTATAACTTTTGCTAAGCTACAATCCAGTAACAGTCTTATATTTCATTTCTTGTATTTCTTTAACCTATGTACAAGAAAAGTGGAAATCTATTGTTCAAGAGCTTGCAAAACTCTAACCACAGATGACCTCTTAGATTTGTAACACAGAGCCCCACTTCTGACAGGGAAATTCATGGGGGGTTTCTCCTCCTCCCCTGAAAGCCACTGTTCGATAAGTAGTTACGATTCCAAATTTTTACCAGATTTCTAAAATAAAATGAAATCAGTGAATAATAAAGGAGTTTCTTTTATTTCTTTTCCCAAGGGGCTATGGCATTCCAAATCTTGGCTTGGCTTGAGTAACAGAAAAAGATAACCTAGATAAAGGAGCATCTTTAGTACCTTACATTATGTACCTAAGACCCAAGTTAGCAAGGGCAATTCAATTGATAAAGACAAGGATAAAAAAAAGTCCATGTTCTCTTTGATATCACGATGCAGAGCATCTCATTAGCAATAATATCTTCCTTTTAAGTCCACCTGTACAATTGAAAGTCTCCAAACACTGATTCAACACTACCCTGATTCTAGCTCTTGCCTCTCCCTCTGATTAAATAGTCTCTAGTTACAAGGAAGTTACATTTGCCTGCTGGATTTTTGCCACAGGTGCAGCAAGCAACATACTTTGTGAAATATTTCTCCTACACAGTATATTTTCCCCTGCCTTTCACAACTATAGGAAATACATAAAGCCAAAACATTTCAGATGGAACACCTGCTCCAAAGAAACACATCATAAATAATTACCTGTCTGCTACATAGTAAAATAATCCCTTCATTTCAATCTACTTTGCCAATAGCTGTATATGGAATCTCCACCACCACACAGTATAGTGGAGATACTATTTCACTATTTCACAGTATGGTGGAGGTACTATTTTAATACCACCCCTGGATGACACCACCAAGGGTAACACCTTGCATTCAGTTGGTACCCGGTAAATATCTGATTAATTCCATGCTGGTTATATAAGAATATGAAGTTCAGTGTTTACACAGCACAGAAGACATTAAAAATTTTTAGCAAAGAAATATTTTGGGGAGAAAAATCAATAAATCAATAATTAGGTCAATACATCATTTGTCAATATCCTTTCACTATTCCCCAAAGAACTGGAAATAGAGACCTTCAAACCTTACACAGGGTCACTTCCCTAAGATTTGTTGATTCTTTTTTTTTTTTTGAGACAGAGTCTCACTTTATTGCCCAGGCTAGAGTGAGTGCCGTGGCGTCAGCCTAGCTCACAGCAACCTCAAACTCCCCGGCTCAAGCAATCCTGCTGCCTCAGCCTCCCAAGTAGCTGGGACTACAGGCATGTGCCACCATGCCCGGCTAATTTTTTCTATATATATTAGTTGGCCAATTAATTTCTTTCTATTTATAGTAGAGATGGGGTCTCGCTCTTGCTCAGGCTGGTCTCGAACTCCCGAGCTCAAATGATCCGCCCACCTCGGCCTCCCAGAGAGCTAGGATTACAGGCTTGAGCCACCGGCGCCCGGCCAGATTTGTTGATTCTTAAATTCCAGAGGTTTGGCCCCAAAAGAAATCCATTCCTAGCTCATGGAGATTTCAGTCAACTATACACTCCTCCTTTGCCTCCTCCCATCTAACCCCCTTTTATTTCCTGAGACTAAACAGGAAGAATAAGACATGCTTTCCAAAATTTCCTTCGCCCCTTCCCAGAAATATCTCACTTTTGACTTCAACTTTTATCAAAGCCAGAATACAATGGCAAGGGTGGAAATAATAACCAGCCACACTATTAACTTAGGTTCTGGGATACAGGTAAGAGGAAGACACAGACTTGGACAGAGGAATGGACATTTAAGTGTTCATTTCTAAGTCAAGGAAGGCTAATGAATCCTAGAGAATTAAACGGAGAGAAGCAATTACTTCTGAAATTCCAAACTCTGTATGGTAGGAAGCAAAAGCCTGCTCTTTAATCATCATGTGAAAGACCACAGTAAACTTCCATTTGCCCTGTTAAGATCCTACAAAATGCAAAAAGCAAGACTCAAGGGAGTAACCTCACTTAAGTCCCTCTGCCTCTCCAAAGTCGGCCACCAGTGGGTTTCAATTCATGAGAATGAATTCACTTCTTAAAAAGGGGACAAACTCAAAATATCTGATGCTGATGAGAAGCTTTCACCTTCAATGTGTTTCTCATTATCATCTATTCTAAAGGTCGAATTGGTAATTCTCCAAATCACCCACTGAACCCTAATTGCCAACTTCCGTATCTGTTCATTACTAAAATTAACTGGTGAGGCTGAGCACAGTGGCTCACACCTGTAAACCTAGCACTCTGGGAGGCCGAGGCAGGCGGATCCTTTGAGCTCAGGAGTTCGAGACCAGTCTGAGCAATAGCAAGACCCCGTCTCTACTAAAAAAAAAAAAAAATAGAAATTAGCTGGACAACTAAAAATATATAGAAAAATGTAGCCAGGCACAGTGGTGCATGCCTGTAGTCCTGCTACTTGGGAGGCTGAGGTAGAAGGATCGCTTGAGCTCAGGAGTTTGAGGTTGCTGTGAGTCACGCCACGGCACTCTAGCAGGGGCAACAGAGCGAGACACTGTCTCAAAAACAAACAAACCAAAAAAAAGAAAAATTAGCCAGATGTAGTGATGCCTGTAGTCCCAGCTTCTCAGGAGGCTGGAGTGAGAGGATCACTTGAGCCCAAGAGCTGGAGGTTGTAGTGAGCTACAGTGACGCCACTGCACTCTACCCAGGGCGACAAAGTGAGACTGTCTCAAAAAAAAGAAAGAAAGAAAAGAAAAGAAAATTAACTAGTTAATGCCATTGGGTATCATTACTAAGAATAATTCCATAGAGAGCCCCAGGGACTATATCTTAGGGTTCTGACATTTCTAAACCTAATGTTTTACATTAAATAAAGCTAGAGAGAAAAATTATTGGGGAAAATTAATACATCTTCTGATGCAACAATAAAGACACAATTTACAATGTCTAATGCTTCAGGTTAAGCCAATATGCAGGAATGATGACCAAAAGCAAATAACAGCCACAGGGAGACCCTCTGAAAGGGACCTTTCGCTATTTAAATAATTACTGCACCAGTCCAGTGCACAAAGAAATCAAATGTTTCATTGCTCCATCTAAACATTTCCATAGTTGTACTAGTTCTTAATCAATAAACAATCCATCAAGACCACAATGAGATACTAATTCACACCCACCCACCAGGATGACTGTACTCAAAACGACAGATGCCAAGTGTTGGTGAGGATGTACAGAAATCGGAAACTTCATACACTGCTAGTGGTCCAGATGCTTTGGGAAAGTCTGGCAGTCCCACACAACTACTACATGACCCAGCAGTCTTGCTCCTAGGATTTCTCTTCCCAGGAAAAATCACAACATATGCCCACTCAAAAACTTGTATGTAGACAGTCATAGCAGCATTATGAATATGGTCAAAAAGTGAAAACAATCCGAATGACAACCAATGAATAGTGTGGTTATGTCCACAGAATGGATTATTATTCAACCATAAAAAAGAAACAAGAGTACTGATGTATGCTACAACATGAATGAAATATTATGCTAAGTGAAAGAAGCCAGACACAAAAGACCATACATTGTATGATTATATTTATGCAAAATGTCCAGAATAGGCAAGTTTATAGAGACAGAAAGTATATTAGTTGTTGCCTAGTCCTGAAAAGGTTGAGGGGAAATGGGGTGTGATCACTAATAGGTATAGAGTTTTGGGGGGATTTTTTGAAGATTATAAAAATGTCCTAAAATTGACTGGGGTGATAATTATACAACTCTGAATATACTAGAAACCACTGAATTATACACTTACAATAGGTGAACTGTATGGATGTGAATTATATATCAATAAAGCTATTAATGAATAAGGCATCCAGCATTTTTAGAATAGTGGACCTAAAAAAACAGTCAAAATATCTAATGATATGTCACAATCAATAAGCTCACACTCTAATAATAATTTTTTCAAAGCTACGGATCATAATAAACAAAGATTAGCATAAAGCCTTGAAAGTATTTAGTAAGAAAGAATTTTGGCTCTGACCACACATCTTTCCCCCAGACATACAAGATACCTAAACAGATGTGACAACCAAACATAACCTTAAAATCTAAAATCTGGAAAAGTCAAGTCCAGCTCATTAAGCTGACACCTATTAAACTGCTACAAGAAAAACCGTCTTAAACACCATCAATACAGATAGTTAAATCATTGTTTATAATTGTTATCGAAGGTCAGATTTTTTTTTGCTTAATTTTGCATTTACTTAAAACTCTGTGTTTGATGCTGACAGTGTTCAAGTTGCACAGGAAGGTGCTTCAGCTAAACACCGATCGTCTTCCTTGATCTCCATTGTCTGCTGTGTGGGTTCCGCCAGCAAACCTCCCAGCGAGTGGTCACCTTCCTATGGAGTCATTAAACCTCTGAATGTCAGCTGGTGGGATTAGCCAGCAGCTTCCACACCTGAGCCCCCGTGGCAGGGACAGAGGCATTTGGATCAAGATCACTAATGAATACAGAATTCATATGCCGCTTGTCAGGGCTCCTGAGCTCAGAGTCGCACAGATGCAACCTAAATAAGACGGAGGACAGAACAATTGTTGACGAAGATTAAAAAGTTTTGGCAGTTGGGAAAAAAAGAGCACCTCATTATTCAAATATGATAGTCTTGCTTATTTTTTTTATTTTTGTTCAAGTTATTCATGATTTGACTCAAATGGACAAATGCCATTCACCAATATTTAAAGACTCTTGGTCTCATTACTAAATGTGCGGAGTGCTGTGCCATCTGCACATCGGCTGCACAGAGAAAACAGCTCTCTTGCAAATAATATTTGAAAACTTTGAGAGAATAAAACAATCTCAGGATATCTGGGATGGAAGACAGTTAAAAGATGAAAAATAAATCTAGAATTCAATGAGAAGACAAAAGGATCTTCCACAGCCAAGTGATTTATTTATATTTACCAATATCTCTACTATCTACCTCTAACTTCCTCGCACTTTTCTGTTCCTGGGTTCCTTCCGATCTCTGAGCTCACCAAAGTGCTTTTACACACCTCCTCCCAAGACTTGCATGGCTTTCTGCCGTCTTCACAAGACCTCCAAGAAAAAAGGAACAACCCAAGCAGCCCACACCTCTTCTTACCTGGAATAAGATGTCTTCCCTGCTATGTTGTCAAAGAATTACAGGCTATCTACAGGGGCAGAATAGCATACTGGCTGACGATACCAGAGGGCTCTAAAGACACACTGACCAGGGTTCAGCCCCGACTCCATCACTGACTAGCTGTGTGAATTCAGGCAAGTCATTTGACCTCCCTGTATCCCAATTTTCTTCTCTACAAAATGGAGATAAAGTACCGAACTCATAGGATTGTTGAAAAGTAAATCATAAAATGTAGAAAAAGCTGTTAGAGCATGGTATAACACGTGCGCAGCAAGTACCAGCTATTATGATTACTACTTTTCCAATACCTTCCCCCCACAGTAAAAAGGCAAATACTTCCATAGCCTGTGTTATGTGTTAAATGGCCTTCATCTACTGTTGTCATGACCACTACACCACTACCTAGGCTTGTCTCCAACATCAAGCTTTCAGATGGGAAAGAAGGATCCTATATATATTATGCTATAAACCACCAAACCTATGCCAGCCAAATAATCACATTAGTCGTTGCTATGTGATGTTTGTATCCTACTACTGAATGACTAAAAAACAAAAGTAGCTGCCATATTTTAGAGCCAATTTTGCATGAGCCACCAAGTAAGGTATTCTACAGCAACCTGCAGGTAGGTCTCTGGATCCCACCTTGTAGGGGAGAAGCCCCATCTCGCCCTGAGCCATGCTATAAGGGCAGTGGAGACAGACTAGCAGCCCAGTCATCTGGCTCCCAAGCTCTCTTTCCATCTAACCATGCTGAACTCATGCTCTTTGTTTTCCTTTCGGACCATTCCATGTGCCAAACTGAACAGATTTTTTTTTTTTTCAATCAAAATAATGCAGATCTCTCACACTATTATCCATCAGCAAAGAACAAATAAATCTGCAACTCGGCGTTTTTCTAATATTGGACTTTAAAAAACACAGTTACTTCTAAGATTTGCTGTCAGAACACCATATAGGTATCAACTCTTTTGTTATTTAAAGTGGATCTATAGCTGCCTGCAATGACAGATTAATTCTGTTTCCTTCGTGGTTAGGTGTTTGGCATCACGCTTGTGAGGTAACCACAAGCCTTTAGGGCGAGAGCTGCTCACATCTTTAGCAATCTATAAGGGCTTCTCTAGAGGCCAACACTTGCCGAGTGATGAAATATGACTCCATAAATCAGAGGGCTGAAGTGGCACTTGTACACGTCACCATCTATCTTTGCAGCTTCTCTCTGAAGGGTATAGGGTAAGAGCTCATCCCTCGGTATTGCAACCAGAGAAAGTACCATCACAGTTGGCATTGACTAAGCATGTGCTACTTAAAACTGAAGACACACTAAGACTAGGGAAAAAAAGATCCTGCTGGTGTTAGCACGCCTCAGGCAGTGGTAGAAGCTTCAGCAACTCATCTTCAAAAGGCAGAGAGCCAGAGCTCTAGAAACCTGCAAAAATTGGCTAAGCCTGCAGTCTTCATTTCTTTAAGTTGAGCATCTTCAAAGTCTAGAATTCTAACTGTAGGGCACAGCAGCTGCCACTGCAGATCTGATCCTCTCAGCTTTTGGCAGCTCTCAACTTGAGATTCTAGCAAAAGAATTTTTCAAGTTGCTATTATTGCCTGTCATGGATTTATAAATATTGTGCACTATCTGCTGTGGCATGGCTCTCATGGGACGCCAGAGCATGCCAAATGTATAACAGAATGAAAAACAGTTTCTATTCTTCAAATAAATGCTAATTTTTTTTAAACTGTGCTCACATGATGTGTTTGGTGACCAACTTCAATAGTACAGAATATGTATCAGAGAGGGGGAAAAAAGCTGATTGTCTTTTCCAGCAGCATTCAGCTGCTCTTTCATTACGCTTGTTTAATTAGATTCCAGATGCTAATTTGCAAGTCGATACCAGAGGGTGCAGGACAGTTTCCCTTTCAATCATCTCCCTGTGATGTGAGGGTCCTGCCGCACACCACTACCCTTCAGCAGCCCTCACACGATATTCTGACAATTAGTGCAAAGAGGGGACAGTATTGATCTTGACAGACTAAATATTAATCTTCTCCCCATTTTAATGAATTGTAATCTTCGAGTGTTTAAATTTCTCACTGGGCCAAAAGAAAACATTCCTCCTTATAAAGAAATCAAATGGAAGGAAAACTAACCTAAGTTATCTGATTCATTTCTTTAATTCCCCCTACCCTAAAATATTTTATTTTAGCAATTTTCGAGATACATGCCTGCCAAACTAATACCATACTGCCAAGTATTATGGTCTGATCCCTTGTACTTAACTGGAAAAATAGACTGAACCGCCACGGTGTAGTTGTCACTGGTTTCCCTGTCCGGCTAGCCTGTGCGGAACAATCAGGATCAGAAGCAGAATTCTTACATCAGCCTTAACAATAGAGAACTGGGGAATGTTCCATGCAATTCATCATCACCAAAAACATCTCTCATATAACTTGACCCCTTGTCATTAGGTCAACTTACACGTTTCAAAATCCACTATTCTGCTAACACTTTAGTACAATGTCTGAATAAGGACTGTTGCTGATAAAAATAAAGCATGAGATTTGTTACCAGTAATATAATTTTTTATGCCTTCATTTCTACCCCAGCTGAGTACTATGAACACTAAAGGTAATCAAAATGTTTCAAAGGAGGGCTAATCTGAGAACTACTGAGTAAAGTTGCTTTTGATACCTTTTTATCCACCCATTCAACAAATACTGGCTGAATACCATGTTTCAGTTACCATGCCAAGTGTGAGAAAACAGAAATGACTAAATACATCCATGCCCTAGAAGAATCTCCAGGCTAACAGCAAGGGAAAAAAACAAGAAAATTACAAGCCCACTCAAGGCAGTGTTTTGGCCACAACTGGGTGAGATTTTTTTTGAAGATTTTTAAAGTGGCTTCAACTCACATTGTTAGGTAACAGTTTCTCTCAAACTCTGGACCAAGGACTTTTACTTGAGGCAAGTCATTGGCACAGATGATTGAAATAGCAGAGGCCTTTCTTGGGCATTTATGAATCTCAGCTGGGTTTCGCTGTTCTGCTTTTTTTGGCCTGTAATTCCCCAATGAGTATTTGCCCTTTACCCCACTTCATGTTGCCTGTGTACTTAATTGGGTGTTTGCTTGGTTGACTCTGCCCCAATACTGTGCATTATTTGAGAAGTGTACTAGTTATCTTTCTCTGTTACCTTGGAAAGATGTTTAGCACTCTCCAGATGGGAAGAAGAGAAGGAAGCCCCTTCTATATTCCATGTGGTTTTTGATGAGCTAAAGATTTTGCTTTAGCTCAAGGCCGTCCTGTCTGAACTCAACAAACACATAATGACCATCAGGAGCTGAAGAACAGAGATAGTTTCACAGTCCTGCCCTCAAGGAGCTCCCTCTCTCACTGGCAAGAGGGGGCAATGCCTCTGAAAACAGCCATAAAACGATGGGACAGGTGTGAACAAACACATGAGGCACCCAAGGACTGGCGAACACCGGCAGCGACAGGGCAAGCAGCCACACATGCTCGAGGATGAGAGAGCAGGTAAGAGTGGCCGAAGTGGACCTATGTTCCTCAAAGTAACATTCATCCCACTTGAACTTTACACATGATGGGGATACATGAACACATTTTTATTTCTGTTAATGGTATGCACCCATTTTCCTGTGTCTTTAAGAAAAAAGTAACCAGCACATCAAACCCAGGGTTTCAGATATACACTGTATTTAAAAAGTAAGTTCAAATTAAGGTGGTTAACCACAGTGGCTGTGGGAAGGAGGGGAAGGGAAGTGACTGGAGAGGGGAATCTGGAGGCAAAGGGAAGGTTCCATATCTCGACTGAGTGACGTTAGTTGGTAATTACAAATGCTCAAACCCATCGAGCTGGACACCTAAGATCTGTGCATTATATGGAAATTATACCTCAATTTATCAAATGAAAATAGAGAAAATTTCCCAAAAAAGCATCGAACAAGGTGGCACCTGAATATGGCAGAATCCTTAACTATAGCATACAAATAAGTTCAAGAAGCAATGCTAGATTTGCCCTGTCCAATAAATTTTCTAGCAGCAACATCTTAAAAAGTAGAAATAGGTGAAATTGTATTAATATTTTTATTTAACCAATATACTTAAAAAGAATACCATCTCAATATGTAATCAATATAAAAACTGAGATATTTAAGAAAATTTTTGTACTATGTGTTTAAAACCTGATGTTTGTTTCCACTCACAGCCCCTCTCAATTGAGGTGCCATATTTCAAGTGCCTGAGAGCCACATGCAGTTAGTGGCTATCATACTAGTCAGTACAACTAGAGACAATGAAACGCATTAAAGGTTTTTAAGCACAGTGGGATTTTATTCCATAAATACTACGGTCCAGGCCCAGCACTATCCAAGGCACAGGTTTGTAAATTAAAAAAAAAAAAAGACCAAAGCGGAGGATCACTTGAGGTCAGGAGTTGGAGACCAGCCTGAGCAACACAGTGAGACCCCCATCTCTACAAAAAATACAAAAATCAGCCAGGCATGGTAGCATATGCCTGTGGTCCCAGCTACTAGGGAGGCTGAGGTGGGAGGATCCCTCTATCCCAGAAGTTTGAGGTCACAATGGGGCATGACTATACTCCAGCCTGGGCGACAAAGTGAGACCACGTCTCAAAAAAAAAAAAAAGCAAGAGCTTGGGCTTCCTGTAATTTATTATTTGTTTTAACAATAAAGCTAACAGTTTGTTTCATGAGTCTGGCCTAAAAAGTATTGTTTAGCAAACAACTCCTAATTATGACTGCCTAAAACTGCCCCCTCGCAGCAACCCTCTAGGGATGTGAGAGGCAGTGGCACTGCTCTCCAGATTTGTTTGAGACATATCCAGAAGCCCTTCCCATACTGAAGGGCCAGCTTAGTCACCCAACCCTGCAGTCTCTAAATAGGCAAGAAAGAAAGTTATGGAGGGCTTCTTGAGACAGAAAGACAGAAAGTCTCCCTGGAACAAAGGAAAATAAAAAGTTCGAAACTTTTAAACCAAGTTCTTTGTTTCCAAGAATTCTATGCATGCCAGAAGATACAAAAAAAAAAAAAAAAGAAAAAGTTTAAAATATAAATAAAATATATATTAAAAAATTTTAAAAAAAAGAATTCTCTGCAAATGCAGAGCCAGAAATGACACTCTGCCTGAATTCTTTCACAACAAAGTTGCTAAAATACTGTACTCTCAACTTTGCTGGGCAGCCTCAGCCTGCCACTGACATAACATCATTTAGCATTCACCAAAAGAAAGCAGTGCAGCCAACACAGTTCATGGCTTGGTCTTCACGATAATTTTTTTTATTAATAGTATCTATTAACATACCTTTAGATTTTTAAGGTATTATCCACTGACAGTTGTTATGCTATTATTTTACTGTTTACTTTTAAACTCACATAACCACTAAACTATGAATTTCACCTTAATGTTTTTCACCAATTGTTAGTGTGCATCAGGTTTCAATAACTTAAGTGAATAAAACCAGTTACCTAAAATCATACAATTAAATAAGCAAAAACGAGAATTTGTTCAGCCTGTGCCAAGGTCCCACGGCTAACGTAGAACATTAAGTGCTAAGAGTTATAGATACAATTGATCTAAGAAACACATTCTTCAGACTGATAACATTAGAAGTTTTATTGAACGGATGCTGACATTTCTCTTTACGTCCCAAAGTCACATCAATATTAAATTCGTGGTCTCTGAACCATTTATTTAAATTCAAATTCTAAATAATGTAAAATTACTTTAGTGGAGTGTTAAGTCATTTTTAATATGCCTCATACTTTCAACTTTTTTTGCAATTTTCATTTTTCTGTAACATATGGAGGTCCCAATCAATTGGAAATAAACAAAGCTTTCAAAAAAATTTGAAAAGATTAATGTGGTTCATAGAAGGATTTGGCATTACTGGGGTGATTTTCTAAGCAAAAATCATAAGCCTTCTCCCCATTCCTTTGTTGGTTCTAACAGAACCTACGGAGGCTTAGAAACTCCTCTCCTATAGAAGACTGGGGAACCTTTTTTCTTTTCTTTTTCTAAGGGACCTAGTGTATCTTATTTTTTTCTCTATGTATTTAAGAACCTCAAACAGAAAATAATGCTGATATGGGAATAAATTTTCACATTGAGAAATGAGAACAGAATACTAATCTCATTTATAGTTTATATTTGGACCTGTTTACTATTCTTAATTGGGGCAAGACACTATCGTTTTTGGTATAAAACACTTACCCTAAATGCTACATGTTTTAATTCCTGCAGATGTCCAAGAAAGGGAAGAAATCTAGCTTAGAGACCAAGTCATTATACTTATTTTTGCTATCCTCATGTACCAAGGGCATAGCGGTTTTCAGCAGAAAACCTTTGTGCTGGCTGATCAGTACCCACACAACTCCACGTTCTCTGGCTTTCAAGGCACTTGGCTCAAACCTAAAGAGCAGAGAAAGCTTCAGAGCTCCAATGATGCCTGGTGCTCCAATGACAATGAGACGATGGAAGAACAAACATTTTTAATTGTGTGATCTTCTCCAAAGATGATTAAGCATAAAGCACTGTCAAAAAGTAATTCCTAAAGATGTCCTTTTGTACCTAAACAAAACAATACTGCAAAGTCAGAAACAGCAGAAACCTATTTATTAAGAAATAGGGTAAACACTAATAAAATGCCTACTAATTGTTGAAAAGAAGTTGATACTTCCTATCAAAAAATTAACAATCACCTTCTTCTGTATAGAGACTTCAAAAAACAAACCAAAAAAAGTAACAGCCACCAAAAGACAAGAGCAATGATGAAAGCTGCCTTTAGGATATATGTGCCTGCATGCTGGTACAGGAGGAATAAATGGAACCAGGAAACATCCAAGCATATCAACAATAGTTCAAAAGTGACAATGGAAGATCTGTGGATTTGTTCTTGGAGATTTTTGGAGCGTAGAAGGGTTGTTTAATTGGGGAGCACATCTATCATTAAAGCAGACTTAAGTGGAATGTCACTCAGAAGATACCTCCCCCAACAAAGAAAATATAGTAAAAGAATCTCTTATATGTATACTTGAGATACTG
Organism: Mirza zaza; assembly: GCA_008750895.1. NCBI lineage: Eukaryota > Metazoa > Chordata > Mammalia > Primates > Cheirogaleidae > Mirza > Mirza zaza. The sequence continues at coordinate 18,095 of VSMD01066433.1, read as the reverse complement.
GACACATAACACAGAGATGATGATGCCACCATATACAATCTCGTCCCCACCTTCTGCTGGATGCAGAACAAATCTATAGGGATTTTTAGAACTGCCTCCACTTTCAGGTCAGGTCTCCGTGGCATGCAAAGACACACACAGTTTCTCTATTCTCAGTGAGAGAACAGAAAAACCTGTCCTTCTGAGATATCGTGACACAGAAAGCTTAGTGCACAAGGAAACATTCCACATTGCTGCAGCATTTACAGCTAAGAAGATTCCTAGATAGCCCAAAGCCTAGAGCAAAAAGCAGAATATTGGTGGCTCCTCAAGTTCCAAGAAGGGCACAGCAGGCCCACTGCAAAAGGGCTTTCCCAAGTAGCCGGTCTCCTCAGCAAATATACTATCTGTGCCAAAAAACATTCCAGCTAACAGTGCCTTACAAGCTTTGGAGGAATCGGCAATCAATTTGTAAATGTTCAACATAAAACTGGAAAAATATGTGAAACAGAATAAAACTGCAGGGACTTACATACCTCCATATCTGGCCTAAACTTATCTTCAAACACAGCCATTGCTGCCAAGGAGCCAGAACCTGTAAGAAAAAGATGCACTTTAAGTGTATTTTACCAACTCCCAGCTTCTCCATCTCAAGTTTACCTCAGGGCAACAAAAACAGCAAAACACGCCTGGTGTCACATTCAAGTACAGTGTAAATATTAATCCTATAGGGCCACATAAACCAGGTAAAAACAGTGCTCTTCAAAAGCCTGGCGTCACACTTACCACTATCTCGGGTATATCTGCAACTGGCCCTACTTCTACCACTGACAGGTATAATTGTAAATTATTCACAATAAAATGCTGAAACACGAAAATGAGGTTATGAAGAATCTATCTGTATTTTCTCAAAAACTGAACGCCACATAATTTCACATGCTCTATGCTGCGAGTCTCATGCACCATATCGTGCCTTGGCAGGCTGCTGGGTATAGCGCTAAATACCAAGCCAGTTAGAAAGAATAGACTGTTTTAATGAGCTGGCCCTGGTAGAGTCACCTTGACACGCAGGGAAGAAACTACTGCACCAGCAATGGTAATAGGACTGCGAGCCGCAGCCACCAGGTTATTCCAGCTACAACTGTAAAACACTTTATTATGTGGCATTTATTTGGAGCTATTATTTTTAGTTTGTACTTTGAAGAGTAACAGCTGAGTAGACAAAATGACAGACAAAGAAACAAAAATTTATTATTGCAATAGCAAATGGCTGAGAGGTTATGCTGCATAGATATTAACAGATAGCAAATTTATCCCTACAAAAGCCAGATGTAAAAGCATTACAAATAAGTATGGGCTCCCTTTCAGTGGATGCAAAAGGCAGCTCAGCACTATTTGAAAATTTAAACTTGCTTTGTTCAAAAACCAGAGAATCTTTAGAAAATCATCATCTTGTCTTTACAGGGTCCTGGCAATATTTCAGGATACTCTAGTTTTGGAGAGAGGATAGAGTTGCCCACAATTTTTTACTCCAATTAGAAGATTTTTTTGGCATTTATTACTTTTTAACTTGTTTTGCATAACACTATCTATTTAGCTGGGTCACAGAGAAAACCATATTTTCTATTTAAAATGATTTGTGTACATCGCTTGACCACCTCAATGGTTTAGCAAAAGAAAAAGGCAGCGATTAAACAGTTTCAAATGAGGTGTCCTGCTGATTTTATCAAGTCTGCTGAATGTATAATGAAAAAGGAGAAGCTGACAGCAACACTGCATTGAGAAAATACAGACTACCTTATCTGAACCATTTAAGGAGGTCCAATTATAGATCAAATTTAAAGGGTAGAAACAGCAGATTTACAGACACAAATCAATGAACATGGTAATCCCGATGAATATGACAGATACTCCTGTTAGGGAATATCGCTGCGGATGAGGATCATTACCCTCGCAGTACCGGATACATCACATCTTAAAGCAGTAGGAAGCGTCAAGTGGAGACCAGCATTACAAGCAATGACTATTCATTTAGGCTTCGGGAGCAAAAGGCAACCCCATTTTCCCCCCCTCACAGTTTTTTTCTCCTAAAAAAAAAATATATATACTAAAACGGTGATCTAAAGACACATTAAAAGCCCTTTGGAAAGCAGATAGAAACTAAACAGATATAAAACTAGTGCACTCAGAGAAAACCAGCACATATGCAAAAGCAAATTAACCAAAACAAACCTCTGAATTTCAAAGTAAACATGTCCTTGAAGACGTGGAAATGGGGTCAAATTTCACCAACATTCATGAGTCACACATTTACTCTGAGACTCAGGAGTCAAGGGGAAGTCACCGTAACCTGAGCTGCTTTTGCTGCTGTAAGGCACAGGTGAGAACCAGTCTTGGACTTATTAGGAAAAGCGAGCTAGTTCTGTGTGCAAAACAAAGGACAGCTGCCATGAAGAAACAAGAAAACTGCAACTGAGAAAAATCTCAGGAAAAAATACTTCAAGACACAAAATACTCCTGGAAAGCACCCAACAGCAGGCTTGCCTCTCCCAACAAGGTACAAGAATATCTTTGTGAAAAGTCTAAGGGCAATCATACGAGAGGCCCAATCCTAGCACTCTGGGAGGCTGAGGCGGGTGGATCAGGTGGATCGCTCAGTCAGGAGTTCGAAACCAGCTTGAGCAAGATCGAGACCCTGTCTCTACTCAAAATAGAAAGAAATTAATTGGCCAACTAAAAACATATAGAGTATCCCGAGAATGGAAAAACACCACATATACTCACCAGCAAACTGGTATTAACTGAGCAGCACCTAAGTGGACACACAGGTACTACAGTAATAGGGTATTGGGCAGGTGGGAGGGGGTGGGTATATACATACATACATAATGAGTGAGATGTGCACCATCTGGGGTATGGTCATGCTGGAAACTCAGACTTGTGGGGGAAGGGAGGGAAAGGGCATTTATTGAAACCTTAAAATCTATACCTCCATAATATGCCGGAAAAAAAAAAAAAAAAAAACATAGAAAAACTTAGCCGGGCATGGTGGTGCATGCCTGTAGTCCCAGCTACTGGGGAGGCTGAGGCAGAAGGATCGCTTGAGCCCAGGAGTTTGAGGATGCTGTGAGCTAGGCTGACGCTATGGCACTCTAGCCCAGCAACAGAGTGAGAGACTGTCTCCAAAAAAAAAAAAAAAAAAGGATAGGGAGAGGGCAGGTATTTACTTAAGAGCTAATAACTTTGGAAAACTGAACTGTGGTGTTTTGTTTTGTTTTGTTTTTTAGACAGGGTCTCATTCTGTTGCTCAGGCTGGAGTGCAGTAATGTGATCATATCTCATTGCAACCTCCAACTCCTGGGCTCAAACGATCCTCTGCCTCAGCCTCCTGAGTGGTTGGGACTCCAGGTACGCGTCACCACACCTGGTTAGGTTTTGTACTTTTGTAGAGATGGTAAACATGGAAAGGACACAGGGGCTCTTACTACACTGCATTTCTGGCTTCCCCTTTTTCTATACCTTGACACCCCCCAACACACACATGCACACACACATACACACACACAGAGCGTTGAGAAATTTTCTGAAAAGCAGGTTTCTAAACTGCCTGATTCTGTTTCCCATGAAATCAAAGATATTCAGGCCCCAGAATAAACTTGAAAAGAATGGGAAATTCAACATTAAAAATAATTTTGAAATCACTTGCAAATTAGCCCCTGCTCCCAGCTTTTTAGGAAAGGAAGACTTTGCTGCCGCCTTTTCAGAAATACACAGATGTGCTAGAAGATGGAAGTATAACTGCCTTTGTTGACAGGTTCTAGGTAACTCTGAATGTGTGTCTGCTATGTAGAAAACTGAGGTGAGAATTTCAAATACGACTGCAATTGCCTAAAGTGACAAGAGAACAAGATGCAAATAATCCTCACGTAATTTTGAGGCAATGCAATAGGGGACACAGAGAACAAGGAGTTGGCCATTTAAAAAAAAAAAAAAAAAGATGGTAAACTCAATGAGACCAGTATTCTTTAATAATTTTATTCAAAGTTCCTGGATATTGATCCAACGCTCAAAACTACATACAATGAATCATCAAATGCCATACTAGCACACCCACCAGTGACCTACAAAATGTTCAAATATCATATCCCATTCTCCCCATAAACCATTAATAATGCCCTGAAACAGTCCATTATTTCAGCATCAACCTAACTAACCTGGCACTCTCTTCATACACAAAACCAAGGTGGAAATCTTTTGAAGGATCGTTTACCCTGATTTTCTATTCCAAAAACAGAGACAACCTTAGGCATTAGAACTGTCTGGTTTCCCATGAAGGAACAAACGTACAGAAAAGCCAACGGACAGTGTGTCCAGGGTCTCTGCCTTACACAGCAAGCGTGCCAGGCAAAGGACATGCTTCCCACAAACGAGGGCTGTGCTCTGTGAGCAAGGGTAAGGCCTACCATCAGAGAACTCGCACTCCAGTGAGAAGGCAGCCAGGGGAATACCAAGGGCATTTTGTTGAGTGCCTACCATGTGCCATGCAGCCTATTTTACGTCCTTTAGTCATCTTCGTAGCAACCCACTATAGTGATAAAGCTTCTCGTCTAGGATTATGGGACTGACAAGCACAGGGACAGAATTCCTGTCTTGGCTGTGACCCTTGTTGCTCTCTCATACAGAAAGTTCTATACACCACAATATAGTTCAGAGAAGAGACACAAGACCTTCTATGACCAGGTCTCTGCCTCTCTTGGGTCCCTCCCTTCCCCAATACACACACTTGACACTCCACCAACACTACCCTGACAGTAATTTCCCAAATGCCCGACTTCCAGTCATCCTTCAAACCCCAGCTGAGAGATTACTTCCTCCCAGAAGACTTCCTTGATCACCCCACACCGCTACAAGCTATCTCACTCTCATCTCTGCAGCTTGTACATCTGTTCGTGTCTGAATCCCCCAGGCCCAGCAGTCTCTGGCACACAGCAAGCACTAAGAAGGTATCTGTTTAATTAAGCTGTGCTAAACTGAGAGTACAACTGTCCAAATGAAGGAGCCAGGGAAACTGTGAGCTGACCAGAAGCGGTGACGATAGCAGTAAATGCCTTGATAAAGCGTAGAAAAATACTTATTGCCTAATTTACTACACTACGCTGAATATACGAAACTCAAATGTAAAGCGAGTTCCGTTTTTCAAAAAAGGAAAAAAGGCTTTAAAATCACAAAATCATGTCCTATTGTATGTCCTAGTCCGGTCCAAACCACTGTGATGTCACAAGAGTAAACCGCCCTTCTTGGATTTCTGCATTCTATACCGAAGCTCCCATCTCATCAGTAGTTTCCATGAAGCTGCTCCTTAGCAACCTCCACCAAGTCTGCCTTTTCAGCCCACCCACAGTTACTGAGTCGCCAGTGTTACTTCCAGAACAAAGCTCTTTAAAACAGAAAAATAAGGTACAATTCCGTGACCCGCATTTAGAGAGACAACGATGTGCATGGACACTAAGATAGCTACCCAGTCACTCTCTAACTTAACCTCCTGCATCCACTGCCCCCATTCTCCGAAGCTCACTCAGCCACCCACACAGCTCAACACACCCAGACACCCCACCCAGGAGCCGGGCCATGAAGAGACAGGGGTGGAGGGAGGAGGCACAGCTCAGCCCCCTCTTACCAGCAGGCCTGAAGCTGTGCCCCGCACTCCCGAACCACTGCAGCCACTCAGGCGGGCACCACCTCGCCTCGGCCATGCCAGCCGAGTGCTCATTAAAAGAACTCCTCCTGCAACCTGTGCCGGTGGGGTCCCCGAAAGAGCACGCACCCTGCTTCCCAGCTCTGACTGTCGGGCTGGACTCACCCACAGACCCTTGAGAAGACGCTGTGGGTCGCCCAGGTCTGCTGACCTCCTCCCAGAAGAAGGGGTCCCAAGCACCAATGCCACAAGGGCCACACCTCCAGCCGAGCTTTGGAAATGAAATATCTGTTCTTACAACAGCAGCCACTGGATTATATAAAATTACTAGCTCCCGTAAGTAACATAAAATATAAGCCCTGAAACTCAGAAAAATATGTGCAACACACAGAATAACTAAAAAAACCTCACAGATAAATAATATCAATATTCCAACAGAGAAAAGAACACAGCAGTTTACAAAAAAGAGAAAAGGCAGAGAGGCCTATACACATTTAGAAACACTGTTTAAGTTCACTAGTAAATAACAAATTGAAATAAAATGACCATCTTTTGCCTTTTAAATTATCAAAGATTAATAATAGCCAGTGCTGACAAAGGTGTGATCAAATGAGCACTCTAACACACTTGGTGAAACAAAAACGGATAGAACTTTTCTAATGGGCAATTTTGAGACATCAGTTGGAAATCAAAGCTACACATACCCACCAAACCAGCAATTCTACCACTAGAGAGTTATTCTAAAGAAACAAATGGACAAGTACCCAAATCATGTTTATAAAAAAAATTATTGTTTAAATTAGGGGGAAAAAGAGACCTGGTAATCGTAAAGGTCCAACCATCAGGAGACAGGGAAAACAAACAATAAAATACTATATGCACCAGTCATTAAACACAACAGAAGTATACATTTTTTTGGCAGTAGAAAGATATCCATGACATAATATTTAGTGAGGGGGAAAAACCATGTTCCAAAGCAATAACAGCTAAGCTTATGCAATACAGATTATACACTATCTAGAAGAACATAAATCAAAATATTATGCCCATTTCTGGGTGGTGCTATTTTCCTTTTGTTTACTTTTTTAAAATTTTTCTTCAAAGAGCATGCATTATTTATAATCTTTTAAGGTATAAAATTGGAGAAAATCCAACATTATGAAAGTGATGAAAAGAACAAGCAAAAGACTAAACCCTTGCTGTCAGTCTTCTCATATACCAGCAGCAGCAGGCAGCTTATTCCTTAAATTTGTGAAGAGGGGGCCTGAGGCCAATCCATACATGAGTGAACAGTCCCAAGGAACAGCAGCAATCAGTCATCACAAACAAATACACCATGTCTCTCCTACTGCCATACTAAGGAGGGTTTCCTTCAGACTGCCTTAGAGGTGAAATCATCTTAATAATAAAACCCTTTGAGCAAATCAGTGTGGAGCCAGACCCCACCTATCCAGAAGTGTGCTCTGGCAAACAAAGTTCTGAACAGGCTACAACAAACACAGCTGCAATCATCACACATGGTACTCAAGAAATTTCAAAGCACAGTCACATCAGTTTTGTCTGCTCTTCAGACATGGCAGGTAGCAGCAATCCCATTTTACAGAGCCTGAAGCCCAGAGATAAGATGCTTGCCCAGATCACATAGCCAGTGATTAGCAAATCTGGGCTTTTGAAGCCAGATCTTTTTGAATTTAAAGTGTGTGATGTTCTTTCCATTCCACCTTGAAATCAAGATTAGCAAGTAAGGCTGGAAGAAGTAGCTATCTTTTCTTAGCTCCCTACCCCAAAAAAGCATGCTTTCAAAGTTACTTTTTCTTCAAGTTTCAGAGAAACAATTACCGCACGTCTGGATATAGTTAATTTGTGTTATCTTGCTTGAAAATTCAAAAGAGACTGAATTTGGTTAAATGTTTTAAATGATTAAACATATGCCATTGCTATTCACGGTTCAGCAATGCCACTCAAGTACCTGTTCTAAGAGGAATTATTTTAAGATAGCCTAATTAAAAAAAAAATAGTGAAATTCGTTTTTATTATCTAAAACATCTGAAGGTGATTTGATCTTAGCTGATCAGTATTAGTTCACTTTGAACCTAACTTTTCCTAAGAAAACAATCCAACATAGGATAAAATCTGAAGTGTATCAAGAATAATTTACAATCTAGATATTGCTTTTACTTACTCTATACATTTAAAAACATGTGTATTGTCGGGCACAGTGGCTCACACCTGTAATCCCAGAACTTTGGGAGGCTGAAGCATGAGGACTGCATGAGGCTAGGAGTTCAAGACCAGACTAGATAACAGAGATCCTATCTCTACAAAATACTTTTTAAAAAATTAGCCAGGTGTGGTGGTGTATACCCGTAGTACCAGCTACTAGGGAGACGGGCAGGAGGATCATTTGAGCCCAAGAGGTCAAGTTTGCAATGAGTTATAACTGCACCACTGCACTCCAGCCTGGGGAACAGACCAAGACACTGTCTCTAAATAGATACATAGATATATAAATTTTAAAAACACTTGTATTGATATGGCTTGCAGACAGTGGAGTTTTTAAAAAAACATTTTTACATCAAAGATCACTAAAATACAACAATGAACTTAGCAATTCTATAATCTATGTAATTAGACATGCTAAACAATAAAAGACTGAATTTTCTAAAACCTGCCACTTTTTTTTTTTCTGAGACAGAGTCTCACTCTGTTGCCCAGGCTAGAGTGCGTGCCATGGCGTCAGCCTCGCTCGCAGCCACCTCAGACTCCTGGGCTCAAGCGATCCTGCTGCCTCAGCCTCTTGAGTAGCTGGGACTACAGGCATGCACCACCATGCCCGGCTAATTTTTTCTATATATATTAGTTGGCCAATTAATTTCTTTCTATTTATAGTAGAGATGGGGTCTCGCTCTTGCTCAGGTTGGTTTCGAACTCCTGAGCTCAAATGATTCACCCGCCTCAGCCTACCAGAGAGCTAGGATTAAAGGCGTGAGCCACCGCGCTGGCCAAAACCTGCCACTTCTAAGTCAAACAATAGAAAGATCTGAAAGCCAGCAGGTAGAAATTTGCTTTTATTAGTAAGATCTATGCTCACAAACTTTCAGACTGCGGAATGGGAAAACATACAATATATTGAGGTCTTTCTGGGGGTAACTGTCCCATCTAATAGACAAGGTAACTGAGGCTCAACTAGTTTCAAGTAATTTGCCCAAGGCAACTTAGTCAATAAGTGGAGCCAAGATTTAAATCTAGGTCCTGTTCTTAAGCACAAGTTCTTAAGTTTGTGCACCTTTCAGAAGGGCAACTCCCCACTCTTTCTTCGTACAACCCATTCCCAGGTGCCTGCTCAGCGGTGGCAGCAGCTCTGGGAACACAAAGATGCACAGGAGGTGGCCTGGCCCTGGTGCTCCCTAGCTGTTTTCCCTGGGCAAGTCAGTGCGAGCTCTGTGGCTGCCACCCTGCTCCAGGCCCCACCACATCGAGCACAATTCGAGTGCTGCCTCGAAGGCAAGCAGCTGCCCTGAGCTCTAGCCACTGTCCCTGCACCAAGGGCTGAGGACAGTCTGCATTTTCCCCAAGGGTAGCTCTGAGGGTTGAGATGCCACATGGAAAGCAGAATGCCCCGCACAGAGTATAAGCTCAATGTAGCTAGCTATTGTCATTACTGTAAGACAAGGTCCCCTCCTGCCAGCAGCTATTCTATACAATCATTCTCAACAAGTCCCAGGGTTGGCAGGCCCCTGGAAACTGAAGCCTTCAAAATTTCTTCTCTCAAAGTCATGAAGATGTGAGAGGCAGCAGGAAATGGATTCCTTCTGCTTTTCCCCAAATCAATTTAACCAGATCTTCTCAGGAAAAAAGCTGCTCCTTCTGCTAAAGAGTGGACCATTTTAAGAACCCAAGGACCTGTTTGCCACCATGGCCTGCCAAAGTGTAAGATGTATGCAGCGATAAGAGTCACACACACAGAACTTTCTAATCCATCAGTGTCAGCTCTCCCTGACAGAGTGCTTACTCACACTTGCTCATTGTTAGGTAACTGGCCACTCATCCTGGATAAAATTTGGTGCCTTCCACAGACCTACGGATTGCGATCACTTTTCACTCCGTTCCTGCCTAAAAGCCTAGTCTCCTGGTATTGGTGCTTGCTCCGGAGGCCCACAATACCAATGTGTGAAGAGCTGATTTATGAATATAAAACAATGTTGGTGCCAGGGGACCATATTCAGCCACTAGAGAGCAGTGGTGCACCTCTCACTGCTCAGTGAAACTGAGATGCAGACTTTAAATGGTTTAATTGTATGCATGCATTTCATTATAAGTCTTGGCCAAAAGCTTCCAGGCAAGGCAAGCCAAGCAATCAAGACAATTCTTGCATCGCTTGCTGAAATCCAGATTTGTCCTTTGTCAGCATAAACAGTTTAATTTGATGTTTTCACTCCTGAGTAAGCACTGAGTATTACATTTAAACCCCTCATGAGGGGGAAGAATGCTTCCTTTTCATCAGCAAATGTACCTCAATGTCAAAGTCTACCTTTTATTCCCAATGAATTAAAATAATTCCATTTAATATACTTAAAAATATATTTTTAGAGCATCCAACATTTTTGCCAGAAAACTAATGCTTCAAAAAAGAGAGTTTCTTTTCTAAATGAAATGTAGTTGAAAGAGTTAAATTTTACTCTAATGATTTAAAACACCACTTGAAGGGAACAGAGATTCTTCTTCCTACTCATTGACCTCACAGTCTTTTCTTAAGACTAAGTGTTCATAACCTAACAAGCAGGGGCACCTGGGCCTAAAATGTGAAAGGTTTTATTTTATTAATGCATTGTAATGAAAAGCCAGAAGGTATGGAGAGAGAAAATTGTTCTCCTTAAAACACAGGAAACACCTAACCCTATATTTACCTGATAAGGTGGAGGATGAAAATCACCTTAAAATATGCCTGTCTTAACCACATCGCTCGGCCTGCCAGGAACAGCAGCTCTCACTGGCGCTCAGAGCACAGGGCACACTCCGCACCCTCCTGCTGCTGCAGCTCAAGGCAGTTGGAGCCCACAGGTCTCTCAAAGGCATCCTTTACTCCCGTCCACAATGCAAAACATCTGCCCAAATTGCAGGGCATTCCTCTTTGTATGCTTTTTCTACATTTTCATGTCTTTCAGAACCCTCAAGGACAAAAGAACCATAGATTTTAATAATTTATAAAGTACGCCTAGTTTTAATCATAAGTAAAGGTTTATCTTGTTCATAGAGCTTGTGAGCAAACAGGGCATCCCATTTACTGGAAAAACATGCAGCTACGTATAGTTTCTCATTTTTAATTCACCTGTGGAGTAGATGGTATTATCTCCATTTTTACAGATGGAAAAAAGGTAAGTTCAGAGAGGTGAAGGAGCCTACCCAAAGTCACACAGCTAGTGATGGCAGAGTGGGACTCTGAACCCAGGTCTGGTTGAAAGCAAATCCCTCATTCTATGAACTACACAGCGGAAAGTCTTCTGATGCATAAAATGACTTTCCACTCAATCTTCCATCTATAAGGAAGTAAAAGACATCAAGCACTAGGTTATGAGACTCTAGAGGCACTTTTCTTTAGCAGGGGCAATTCTGGTCCAATTCTGAAACAAGAGCAGGCAAAGATGGTTAGTGTTACCCTCACTTCCTCTGAAATAGGGTTTAAAACCAGAAACTTAAAACTGTGAGCATTTTATTTAACTATTCTGAAAAGTACTCTGACAAGGGCTTTTACTTGACTAAGAACTAAACTCAAATCAGAAGACTTCATGGTAAAATGTCACAGCAGAGAAATAAAGGAAGAAAAACACACTGTACATTAATTCAATACCTCATTATTTTCTCTATAAGATACTTTTTTTTAAAACACAGAAAGTCCAACGTAATTAGAATAGATTAAGAGCTGCAAGGGCTAACTATATTACATTCCCTGTAACAGCATGATGAATTTAAAAAGTAAACATTTTCTCATTTCCTGATATAACGGCACCATCTATTGGCTTAGTACCACCTTTGCAGCAACCAAGATGCAAGATGCATTAATTTAGCTTTCATGGACTTTTGGTTCCCAGTTGTTTTATTCCCAGCACTCCATAACAGCATAAATTGTAAGATATAAAATCCATGCATTGCACATTTTAAATCTAAAATGCATCTAACTTACATTAATCAAAGCAGGAAAAAGTGCCAGAGAAATCTTAGTACACAGAACTTCATGTACAGAAAATGTGTTGGTACTAAAATGATCACAACACCATGCACTAAACATCTACTACGCACTACAAAGATTTTTATGTATAGTATCTCACTTCATCCTCATACATTTCCATGGGACAGTTCTTCAAGCCACCATTTTACAGAAGAAGAAATCGATGCTCATAGTCAAGCAGCTATATGAATGTGGGGTTTAAGGTATGAACCCAATTTGACTCCAAAAGCCAGCTTTTTCCACTAAGCCACAATTGCCTGAAAAAAATGGCCAAGAGCAACACACAACATAAAAGCACAGTGTCCAGTACGGTGGCTCACACCTATAATGCCTTGTACTTTGGGAGGCTGAGGAGGGAGGATCACTTGAAGCCAGGAGTTCGAAACCAGCCTGGGCAACATAGCGATACCCCCGTCTATAAAAATAAAATTAAAAAATTAGGAGCAATGAATGGCTGCTCCTGTAGGCCCAGCTACTTGGGAGGCTGAGGCAGGGGGCTCACTTGAGCCCAGGTGTCTGAGGTTACAGTAAACTTTGATCACACCACAGCACCCCCACCTGGACAACAGAGCGAGACCCTGTCTCGAAAAAATAAAAAGTGCATAGTGATTTACAGAGCATGTTCACACACAACATCACATTTCAGTATCCTAATAACCCTGTGACCTTCCCAAGTCAAAAAAAATTAGCTTCCTATTAGAATTAGGGGGCGTGAGGTTCCAGAGGTTAGGTGAGTAGGTCCGGAAGACCACTGCGGGATTGAAGCCAGGGCTTCTACCTCTTTTTCTAGGATTTAAGTTATACTTCAGGTGGTTACAAGAAAGCCTGGTCAAGGCAGTTACTGCCTGTATGGACAAAGCTCCCACCAGAATAGGGATTCCTGGACCAGCACAGTTCCTACCTTTCCCAGCCCCTGGCGCACAGCAAGCAGGGCAGACGCAATCCAACACTGCTGAAACACAGGTTTCTGGAGCCTCCTACACACAGTCAATCACACAGCTGACCCTAGTGCAGGAAAACGAACTTCCAGCAACACTACATCTATGGAGTTCATATATATGTCCTCTGAGGAGGTTTTTATGAAAGCCTATGAACTAAATACAGCTGCTGCTAAATTCACACCTGACTCAAGAGTTGCAAATGAATAGGAAGAAACATTTGCCATCTTGAGGTGCACTAATTTAATCCAGTGCAGAGTAACTTTCAAAATCACGTCACATGCAGATATCCAACTGTCTACACAAAGGTTGCACGTTAGTGTAAAAATACAGAGAAAACGGCAAGACAGAAGTTCCTATCAATGTTCCAAAGTTCTGACTTAATTGTAAGATTCTTTTGCCCACAAGGTGAGATATCCATTATGTTTACCTCTCTGTCCTGCATCTTTCTAACCGCTCGCAGGCCCTGCAGACTGGGACTTAGTAGGTACATTCCAGTAATTAGGGAACCGTATAACCAGCTTATCTGGAGACAGAATTTTACCTGGATGGCCCTGGCAGTGACCCCACGCCTTCCCTAATGGTGCATACCAATGTTTATTCCTTAAGTTAGTATTCCTAAATTGTCCAAGGACCTCATTTCCAGAAATGTCATGCTTGAAATTTTATTCATGTTAATTCTCTATGTGGATAAGCAGACAAAAACAAAAGTTTTACATACCCTGCCAACACTGCTACAAGGAACACTGCCAAACTAATAGCAAAAGATGGTCCCCAAGCTTCTTCTGACACTACTTCAATTCACCTAATAAAGAAAAGCTGGCAAGTTCAAAGAATAAGCTAATTAATCTGAGAATTAAAAGAACCCACATTTTGTCTATATAAAAAATATGATTAAAACCCTTTCCCCCTTAATAAAGGAAAGTCAGACTTTTGCCCAGCTTTCAACAATCACACTAATAGATCACTAGCAGTCTCCTCCAAATTATTCTCTTAAAAAAGAAATAAGTAAATGAAACCTAAGGAGACCTTTCTCTTCTTTGAGAATGGACCAAATTACACTTGGCCTAGACCACAGGTCACATTTCATGGGGGGGGGGGGGGAATCAAAGAAACTGAGGTTCCCATCCCATCTCATGCGCTCCCTTGGCAAGTAACCTCTCTGAGCCTCAGTTTCCACTTCTGTAAGACAGGAATGATAGCACCCACCTCACAGTGTTATGAAGATTAAATCAGTAAGCATCTCACAGCTTTGATGATGCTGCCGCTGGACAAACATTGCTAACATTATGTCCATGACAAAGGTTTTAGGGCAGAAGCTGTCCAAGGGCCACACCACGAGGAGACTGATACATTAGAGAAGGGAAGGCTCCTGAACCCAGCACTGGAGCAGATCAAGCTGCCTCCACAAGTTAAATATGAGTGAGAAGAGACAGGTGCCTTCTATTCAATGTAAATTAAAAGAACCCTTCAGGCACCTGGCTAATGGCCAATACAGGCCCATGGGTAGACAAAATTTAGACACCCTTGTCTTATGAGTAATTTGTAGCTTCTAGCTCTTACTGTCAAATCACTCAGGAAAAAAAAAAAAGATTAATTACAAAGTTTTGCTTTTATTTTTAATAATAAAAAACTCACAATTTAACTAAAACATGAGAATTCAGATGAAATATTCATTTTCTCATTTAAGCTACACTGATGGAAAGCCTCAATCCCACATTGAATGTTAATATTCCATGGGAGTATTTCATTTAAGAAGACCTTCTGTAGCCTGCTCCTTACCTCCTCCTGGGGAATGGGGAGGGAGAAGAGGGAGAAGGGGGAGGGATAAAGGGGAGGGGGGAGGGAGAGGAGGAAGCAGGGAAGAAAAGACAAAACAACAAAACTCCAAGCCAGATTAGCGAGAAAGGCAGCCCTACACAGCTACTACCACAAGGAACAATGGCTAAAAGAAACTAAAAGAATGACAGAGACAAAAAGCCCAGGGCAGTACAAAATCCTTTTTTACATTCTCTGTAAAGGGCTCCTCTTCACAATGGACTTGGATTGGAAAAAAACAAAACATAAAAATCATGTTGTCTTGAGGTAGCAGAATTGTGGATAATTTTTTTAAAATTTCCTTTGATGCAATAAAGCTGTTTCAGTAAACAGTGTTTTTAACATGCAAGATAGAAAATATACACATAGAAAGCAACTGAAATACAAAAAACAAACAAATGCCCTTCGGGAATTTGTATGAATATTTTTAGTATTCAGAAGCAAGGCTTAATAGCTTAATGAAGTAACATCTATAAGATGATAAAATCACAACAGCTGTGTTGTACTGGGGCTTTCTTGAGATGGAAGACAAAGGTTCAAAACCCAGCTTTGCCACTTACAGGCTGAGTGATACAAGGTAAGTTGCTAAGTCTCTTTATGCCTCATGTTTCTTATAAGTAAAAAGACAATAATAGCCTCGCTTCCACAGAATTTTAACTAAAAATGATGTGACAGCATCCAGCAAAGTCTCTGACACAGAGACACTCCCTATACATGCTTCAAATTTAAAATAATACCAAGCTTTAACCAAAAAAAAAAAAAAAAAAAACTTGTCACATATACAACACTTTGTGCTATTCTCCTACAGCCAAAGTGGGGCCACACAAATAGAATACAATCTAAACCAACTCTATTCTAGGGGTGCTGTACACCATTGGTTCACAAACAATGAATGGCAGCTAAGATTTCTAACAGAGTTTCAGACATTCTTTGGCACAATTTAGAGAATCTGAAAATTAACTTACCATCAAATACTCACTGAGTCACATAGGACTCTACTAGACACAGGACTCTACTAGACACAGACTCTACTCTCAGAGACCTCAAAATTTTGCAGAGGTAGGAGGAACAAGGGCTGGGGAAAGCAAAGTTTGGCCAAGGCTGGAGTCCTGGAACCCTGCTTCACACTTTGGAGGGATTTAACAAATTCAGCCTGGAGCAGCCAGCAGTCAGAGTGGGTGGCTTCAGACTGCCCCAAGGTGAGGAGGAGAACACTCCAGGCAGAAAGGGCATTTCTGAAAGAAGGCAGTAGGCACTAGTGGGGTGTTAAAAAGTCTGTTCAGGGGAGGACAAGCGGCTGCTGCCACAGAGGCCCAGGGTGCAAGTGGAGGAGGAACAGGAAATGAGACAGGAAAAAGGGCCTAGAGCCCCACTGGAAAGGGAGGTGGCCCCATATGGAAGAATTACTGTAACACCCCTGCCAAGAGCCAGCAAAGGGCTGCCGCTGAGGAAGGACAGGAGAGAAAAGTGAGAGACCCAGGATGTGGCCTAAAGGTTAGTTAGCTGGTTTCTGAGTGCTCTCTGTAATGACAGCGGCCGTGTCTACTGCCACTGGATTCATCCACAGCCTCAACATTTCTGGCCAGGGTGCAAGCTCCCTCTCTGGCCCAGACCCCTCATGTGTATGCTCCCTACACTGTCTGCCTGCCTCTTCTAACAAGCAAATCTACTCCTCTCATTCCTGGCTGGAAAACGCTACCTGGGAACCTCCAGGACAAAATCAAAACAGCTTGGCCTGCATCACCTGGCCCCTCTCCGGCCTGGCATTCCAGCCTCACCTCTGCCCCACTCCCCAAATGGCCCACTGCTCTTCCACCCTCCCCTTCTTTGCTTCTGCTGTGCTCCCTGCTTGGACCCCTTCCCTTCATCCCCACGCTCCGCTCCTGCCACGCCATCTAGCAACCTCTGGCCTGCAGGTCCTGGACCACACCAAGCCCCTGTGCACCACAGAGCCTGAAGCCTCTCTCTCCCTTGGGAGAACGGGGCGGGCCAGCTAATGCCTGCTCCTCAGTCTGGTCTCAGCTTAAGTGTTACTTCTTGCTGCTTTTCACCTACCAAACTGGCAAGAATGCTCACGGTTGGTGAGGTTGTGAGAGAAAGGCAGCCTCATTTTCTCTGGTGGGGGTAAAAACTAGTGCCACTGATGTGACAATAGCTCTCCAAAGGTCAAATGCACAGGAAGGCTGAATAGCTGTCATTTTTCTAAGTTGCCCCAGCAGCTGTACTTCCTTCCTATGTCTGGGCAATTCCGCGAGCACAGAGAGGGAGGCTGAGCTTCTCCAGTCAGAAGCACCCAGCCTTCCCTATAAGGAACTCTGGGGTGAAAGGAATGACAGGAAGACTCGGTTCTAAGGCAGCCAGGGTCCAGCAGCAGCTGTCCCACCAGTGCAGATGGAGGTTCCTGTACTCACCTCTAATGGCCTGTTCTAAAAAATAATTTTTGACATTCTTCTTGGCCCCAAACCCAGTTCTTGCCCTCCCAGCTATATTGTAAGCCACCTGCTATCCTTTAAAAAAAAAAAAAAATCCCTCTTTTCCTTAAATCATCCACTGCTTGCAACAAGAGAATTCTGACCAATACATGCATATACCCTAATCCAGAAATGCCATTACAAGGAATTTATCTAAATAAAGCATGTATTTATACAAGCAGACCAAGATACATACATTGCAAAAATATGAAAAAAAAAATATCCACCAACAGGAGGATGGGTCAGTTAAATCATGGTATAGCCATATAATGCTGTTCTATATAGCTTGTTACTACAGAAACTACATAGACTACTTATGCTGATACAAAAATTTTTTTTAAATAAGTTAATAGTAAGGGAAGAATACCAGTATAGCATGACCTCATTTGTCATCCCTTTTTAAAAGTGACAGACATATAAGACAGGAGACAAAGGTGCATCAAAATATTTTCTGGAAAAAATACAAACTCTTAACAGTGGTTCCTTTGGAGGAAGGATATGAAATTAAGACTTTTCTAAGGTAGTACTTTGTCCCACTAGAACGTTTTGTCATGTTCGTAAATTACTTTCATTACAAAATGTATTAATGTCACTTTCTCAGAAAGGACCTCCCCAAATACCCATCATCCACATACTCCTATTCTCTATTACTGTTCTTTTCTTCTATTGCACTTATAGTGACGCATTCTTTTAAGTGAACGTGTACTCAGCTGTTTAATGCTGTCTCCCCCATGAGGCTCTAGCGCTGAGGCAGGCGCTGACCAACCCTATCTTCCCAGCACTGGTGATGCTAAAGAAACAGCTGATAAATGAATGGATCGAATTCTCCCTTCAAGACTCAGCTCAAAGGAAGTAAAGCTTCTCCTAAATCCCCCCAGTTTAAATGTGACCCCTTCTCCCTTGGACCCCTACAGCCCTAGTCAGTCTACACATCTGTCTCCCCAGTAGACTGTGAGTATCCTCAGGCA